>CM064535.1:19849184-20109455 GCA_032716605.1 Paralithodes platypus
ATACCCGCTTGTAAGACTGAAGGTGGAAGTTGATGTGTGTGGCTCGGGACCCTGGATGTAGGCATTGTGGAGAACTTACCTTTTGGGTCCGTCCGACCTCCTTCTCGGCAACGACTTTGCGGGACATACTTCTGGGGCTCACAAAACAACCCCCCCCTTTTTTTTGTTTGGTCCGTGCCGAGAAGCCGGCCGACAGTGAGTATGAGAGGAGCTGACGTGGGTTGAGCATTGGCCGGTGCAGCCTATGGCGTGTGGGGGTCCACCGGAGATCCTGCATCCAGGGAGTCACATTCTGTGCATCATCCTATAGATCAGCGGAAGAAGGGTACCGAGAAGGAGGTTAGACGTTGATGCGGTTGAGAGTTTAGTATCAACGGACCGTCATCGGGGATTCATTATTAGGACCATATTTCCGAGTCTGGAGAAGACCCATTAACTGTTTCCTGAAGGGGCCTAGGATGGGCTTAAAAAGTCGAAATAGTTGAAGGAGGACAGTGAATGCACAGTCGGGAGATTTATCAACAAGGTGCCCTGACGCGTACCCTATGAGAAATGTGTCGGCGAAGACGGGTGGTCCTAAGCTTGCTAGTGTATTTTTCCCGGAATGGTTACCTTAGAGGGGATTCAGATCTTCCATGTACCCAAGCTTCACTTCTATCCCTCTTTGTTCAAGCAATGCCGCAGCATGGGATTGTTGGGGTTGTGTCCTCTGCGTATCATCCGGTAGCCAGGGGTGTTAGAGCGAATGGCACTCAGCCTGGAAATCTGTTCTTTCGTTGTTGTGTGCTTTTAGATTCGTGAAGGATTGGTATCTTGGCCTGCCATGTGTTTTGTTTGCTGTGCGGGAGGTACCTGGGGAGAGTTTGGGATTCAGCCCTAATGAGCTCGTCTTTGGACACCGTGTCAGAGGGCACTCTCCATATGGTTGAAGAAGTATGGGAGGGCTCAGAAAAAAAAACCGTGTTCTATGCTCAAGTCGTGTCCTCAACAGTCGAGAAGCGATGTTTGCGGCAGTCTGGAGTTGGTTGGTCCGTAATTTTGCCTAGCTCTCATCCCTCAAGGAAGGAGGGTACGACCTCAAGGTTGAAACTCAGGTTTTCACGTGGGTCAGTAGTTCTTGATTCTACTAGCCCCTTTTAGGTCAACCCCTTATCCGCAAAGTACGCTGGGATCCCTTATAGGGTGGTTTAGGATCTATCAGCACCTGGATTACTTGGTAGCCACTCCAGACAGACGGAAGCGCAATCAGTTATGTCCTTAATCCCATGAATGAGTATGGGAGGCACCCCACTGAGCCGCTCACTGTGCCTGTGATGAACGTTTAGCATTCAAGGTGGAGAAGGAGAACGGGTACAGTCAAGCTCAGGTGGAGGATAACTGGAAGGATAAGAAGTTTCAAATGGGCGCCTGAGTGTGAGAAGGTGTTTTAGAGAAGTAAAACACCTGTGTGTGCACTCACACCGATCCTCAGGGCCCCCTGACTTTTAGCCTACCGTTCCAACTAGCAACGGAGGCTAGGTTGTGTGGGGGCTGGTGCTTCGTCCTTGTGGAAAAGGACGATGATGGGCTGGAGCATCCTCTTTTAGTTTCTGCTGAGATGTACATCTTCGGCCCAGGGGAGCTCGCTCTGTTGTCGAGGAGGAGCTTTGGCGGTTGTGCTTGCGCGGGGGCATTTCGCGGGTCCTATGTTCCAGCCTATGGTCCGGTCCGTTGTAGTTTGAAACCCTGATCCTCACCCGCTCAAGTTCTTGGACCAGTGTTCCAAATCCGAATATGAGGCTGACCAGGTGGTCAGAAGGTTTATTGGTATATAACCTTGACATACGCCATAATGCCGGTTGTTGCCAACGTGGTTTTGCAGATTGTCCTTTCAAGGGTATATGATCCTGGGTAGATTGACACACGGTGTAGCCTCCTGCTATTAGTTGGAATAGAAATTTTTGGCGGCTTGATGCTTGTTGGCTCGCGGGTTGTAGCCCAGCGTATTGGGTCGTAAAGCAGTTTTAGCGTTTGGTAAAGAAAGAAAAAACTAGGCTTGCCCCTATAGTGCATCCGAAATAAACAAAATATAAACATAAACATAAAAAAAAACCTCTTTCTTTGATAGTTGAATTTGTTTTAGTATGTTTATAGCAGTAATTCTGAGTTGCACTCCTCTCCAGAGATGCTGGGCTAGAGAAGCTCGCTCTTGAGGAACATAACCTACATATAATTTAACCTATGGTGTTGGTGAGGGTTATAATTTTGAAAATGTTTTGTTGATGAACTGTTGCCGAGATATTTTACTGCCGCTGGGTGATGGGGAAGTGGAGTATATAGGCATAGGTGTCTAACCATCAAATTTTTGTGAGTCCTTGGGGCCTCTGAGAAAAATCTTGGGGGGGGGTGTGACGTTAACCACTCCGTTAGAACCGCATGGCTTGTCCTACAGTGACTCACTAGGATCGCCAGGGCAGTGGATGGGGCTACAGTTTATGTATTAGAGTGTGCTTTATTTCATATGAAAGCTCGTGTCATGGGCAGCCCAGAAAGGCTCTTTGTTTTCACCCATGTCAAGGCTTTATATATTTAATTGTAAAGTATATGTTTTATCATTAACTAGTAATGATGGGATCTGGGAGAGAGAGAGAGAGTAGAACAGAGTGAGACGGAGCGCGCAGTGTTTTCGTCCCGCTCGATGACGTCACGGCTGGCTGCCTCGTGGGGGTTGGCTGAGAGAGGTCCTTACCATGCTGCTAGCTCCCTTGCTAGTGGCTAGAGGACTTGTAACCGCTTTTTTCCCACGCGCCTCGAGCTAGTGCGAGTATATATACAGTTCCTCGCCACTCTCTCCCTCAGATCTGGTTTCTAGAACGCATCTATCTCATCCCTTGCTACCTGTCGCCCTCTCTGCACCTGAGAATCTTTTCCTCTGCCTACCTCTCTATTTTTCCATATCTTTCACCACCTTTTATTAATACCATATCCCCTCTGGTTAACTCTGCAAAATCAGCTTCATGCTGGCCAGTTGTATTGTGCGTTAAGGTCTGATATAACCCATGTATGTTAGTTGTTAAGATAAGTAGATCACGAAGCATTGGTTGGCATTCATATTGTTTAGTACCGCTTCCTATAAATATTAGTGTTCTGCTGGATTAGATAATGCTAGACTGGGGGTCTGATATTATAAGGTATTGTTTCCTATGAGTGCTGGCTTTAGTTAAAAGCTGCACGACATACCTGAGAACTGGAGTTGATTGAGTAAATTCTAGTCTGTGTGCCATTGAGAGTAGAGCATGAACGAATGAGGGCTTTTTGCCTATACCATTCTGCACTGTTCTAAGCTCGTTGTTTGTCTTTGAGGTACGCCAGGAGAACGCTTAATACTTCGGTATTAAGGTTTCTCAAGAGAGCTACCCTTCCTTATAACGTAATATTTGACGCACAGACTTGAGATTTACACTAGGCTATGCGGCATGCCATGCGCACCAGTATCTCGTATCATTGACTCTAGCTAGACTTTATCCATCATAGTAGACATTAAGTATATTAAACCAAGTACTCTTTTTATGCATACCCATTTATGATTACACAAGCATTTCGCAGCCTAGTTTGATGTATGGAGACACAAACGACTTAGGCTCTTTTTGTTGATAGGAATACTGCATTGTCGTGGCGATTATTATTGTTGTAGCGTTTAGGATATTCTTGGCCCCGACTGCATTATATATTCTGCCTTTTTGTGTGCATAGCCTGCACGAGCATTGTTCCGCTGCCTGCCTTTTTGGGTTCCATTTCCGATACGAGCATCTTTATAGCATCTAACATTTAAAGAAGATTCCTTGTTGTGTTGAAGGACTTTAGTGCACTTTCTTTCATGCAGGAGTGCCTGACATATATTGATTAAAGTAACGTAAGCTGTAACTTCTCTTACCACCTTACTTTGCATACCATAACCAAGCACCTTCGGTTATAGGTAGTAATAGGCTGTTTTCACATAACAATAAGCCTAGAGTAGACACACATTTATTGAGAGTTTGATAGCCTATTATTGCATATAGAACTCTGTAGAGTATTTGTGTTCTTTGTTCACTGGGAATATACATCAGAGGTTGGATCTAGCGCTTTCCGTTGTAGCATTTATGCCATTACTAGTCCAATGAATAAGAGCCGTGATATATTTAAACCTCAGGCGTAACAAATGGCGACCTTACCTAGGATTTGGTGAACCTACATTTATTAGCAGGGAACATTTGTTGTTTTGGAGAATATTTTGCGGGGATCAGCAAGAATATTTTTTTTTTGCAACATAGTATAGCCCTTGAGTATTTCCGAGAATTTTTGTGTGTATATTGAGGTATAAGAGTTTGGGGTACTTCTTTTCTGAATATTGAGGTGGGAAATTTTTGTGAGCATCATGTCTTATACCGGATCAGAGGAGAATGGAGACACAGTACGTAATGTCGAAACTGAGGAACAGCAGCATGATGAAAGGGTTAATCGGGTGAACTGTGAGGAGGATGCTAGGATATTTTTGCAATGGCATGTTACTGCCCAGCGGTTGGAGGATATGGAGTGGTACGGTCTTCAATGCCTGGCCACAGCTATCGGTCATGCGGGTACTAGCAGCATGACCAGGGATAACTTGATAACGTGTGTACTGGGCAGGGTGACTGGTGAGCGAGATGGGTTGAGGGCTCAGAGCCCTTCGGCCATGCTTCCCCTACACTCGACTCCCAGCCATCCCAGTAGTTTGCCGACCCCGGGTACGCTCCCGAAGTTGGGTGGTGACTGGCAGGGTGGGTTGCCCCTGGGGGGACCACCGGTAATTTCAAACATTGTAGCACCTTCACCTCCTCAAGGGTTATCTCCAGAATTATTGTTTAAGCTCGAATTAGCTAAGCTTCAGCATCAGCAGCAATTAGAATTAGCCAAGATAGAAGAGAGCCAAGCTAGCAAAAATCCAAGCTGATTTAGAGTCGACTAGGTACTGTGCCGACATGGACGTAGAGAAGTCGCGAGTAGAGGCAACGGGACAGCGACTTGGGGCTGGTAACCGTGCTCATGATCAATCTCTCTCGCACTTATTGAAACTGGTTCCGGTGTTTGATGAGAGTGGTGTAACAGAATTTTTCACATGCTTTGAGAAGAAGTGCCAGGAACACCAGTGGCCAGAGAATAAATGGGCAGCACTTGTTATCCTCTAGATTAATAGGCAAGGGTCTTAACACCTTAAGAGCGGCCTATGCGGTTTATTTATATGTACCGCCCAGCGGGGTGTTTTTAGCCAAAATAGGGCTGTTTACGTGATCATTTTCATGCCTAAATAAGACCCAGAACGTAAAACAAGTACCTATCCCTGAAAGGGCATAAACAGAGCTTTCAAATGACACCATAACGATCCTTTTATGATGGCTAGTTTTCTTGCAATAACCGTGCAACGCGAGTGCAAAAAGCATGTAATTCGGTACTTTCCCCATATAATTCAGTATGTAGCGAGTGAGAGAGGGAGGAGGGAGCTGAGATTCGTGTCAGTAGGTTCGCCGCGGTGGTCTGGAGCAGTCATACGCCGCTAGTCTCCTGCCACCATTGTCCTCTCTCTCAGCAACATTACGTGCTGAAATTGCCACTCGACCTATGTCGAGCGCGCCACATAGTCCAGCTTTATTAAATACGACTTATGTGGTGAGCCGCTTTTTAAGGGTTAAAGCCTACGATGCGTTACCTTTGGAGTTATGTATTGTGTACGAGGATCTCAAGGAGGCTGTCCTGAGGGCTTACGAACTGCAACCAGAAACGTACCGTTTGAAGTTCCGGGGTGTAACTAAGGGAAGAGATAGCACCTTTTTGGAACACGCCCGGGACTTGTCCGATGCTATGGGGAACTGGCTCCGATCTGAGAAGGTAACAACGTTTGATGGAGTTATGCAGTTTATGATGTTGGAGCAGTTCTTTAAGAGCACGGGCGGTGATCTAACTTTGAACTTAAAGGAGAAAAACCCAAGAACTCTAGTGGAAGCAGCAGAAATGGCTGATCGATGGCTGTCGTTGATTCGGGGTTGCGGGTCCTCACAGAAGTACGATGTAAGTGCTAAGGACCGTTATCCCCCCCCTCCCCGGAACAATGACACATTTAAACAGAAGAGCCATGAAACTAAAACTGAATCCAAACCTTACACACAAACGTATGTGAAAAGTCAGGGGCCTTTTACATCACAGTATAAGCCGAAACCGAAATTTATGTGTTTTAGTTGCCACCAGGAGGGTCATAAGGCAAATGAGTGCCCTAGTCGACCTCCTCCGGCAGCCGTGTCTTTTGCTCACGGCATTGGAGTGTTCAAGAGGACATCGGAGTTTGTTAGAGGCATTTCTTCCGAGGTTAAATACACTGCCAGTGCAGAAGGATCCGGAAGGCTTATTCCCTGTCCGTGATGCCTTTAGTGACCACAGGGGACTCGGTTGTGGCGAGTGGGGGGGTAGAAGACATCAGGTGAGAATTTTGCGTGACACTGGGGCATCGCAAACACTGTTGAGAAATTTCACTGGTAAACCTGTCAATACGGCGCGGGTGGTTGTGGTTCAGGGAGTTAATGCGACAAGGTCATACCCGCTTGTAAGAATGAAGGTGGAAGTTGATGGTGTGACTCGGGACCTGGATGTAGGAATTGTGGAGAAGTTACCTGTTGGGGGCGTCGACCTCCTTCTCGGCAACGACTTTGCGGGACCTACTTCTGGGGCTCCACCCTTGGTCGTTGCCGAGAAGCCGGCCGACGTGAGTAGGGAGGAGCAGGAGTGGGTTGAGAAGTGTCCGGTGCAGCCTATGGCGTGTGTTGTCACCGGAGATCCTGCATCCAGGGAGTCACATTCTGGTCAGCAATCTATAGATCAGCGGAGGAAGGGTACCGAGAAGAGGTTGAAAGTTGATGCGGTTGAGAGTTTAGTATCAACGGACCTTCTCGGGGATTCATTATTAGGACCAGATTTCGAGTCTGGAGAAGACCCAGTAACTGTTCCTGAAGGGGCAGAGGATGGGCTTAAAAAGACGAAAGAGTTGAAGGAGGACAGTGATGCACAGTCGGGAGATGTAGCAACAAGGTGCCCTGACGCGTACCCTATGAGAAATGGGTCGGCGAAGACGGTGGTCCGAAGCTTGCTAGTGTATTTTTCCCGGTATGGTTACCTGCAGGGGATTCAGTCAGTCCAGGGACCCAACTTCACTTCTAGCCTCTTTGTTCAAGCAATGCCGCAGCATGGGATTGTTGGGGTTGTGTCCTCTGCGTATCATCCGGAGAGCCAGGGTGTGTTAGAGCGATGGCACTCAGCCTTGAAATCTGTGCTTCGTTGTTGTTGCTTTGAGAGTGGGAAGGATTGGGATCTTGGCCTGCCATGTGTTTTGTTTGCTGTGCGGGAGGTACCTGGGGAGAGTTTGGGATTCAGCCCTAATGAGCTCGTCTTTGGACACCGTGTCAGAGGGCCTCTCCATATGGTTGAAGAAGTATGGGAGGGCGCAGAAAAACCTTGTTCTATGCTCAAGTGTGTCCTCAACAGTCGAGAACGGATGTTGCGCAGTCTGGAGTTGGCTGGCCGTAATTTGCCTAGCTCTCAGGCCCTCAGGAAGGAGGGGTACGACCTCAAGGTTGAACTCAGGGTGTTTCACGTGGGTCAGGAGGTGTTGATTCTACTGCCCCTTGTAGGTCACCCCTTATCCGCAAAGTACGCTGGTCCTTATAGGGTGGTTGAGGAGCTATCAGACCTGGATTACTTGGTAGCCACTCCAGACAGACGGAAGCGCAATCAGTTATGTCATGTTAATCCCATGAAGGAGTATGGGAGGCACCCCCCTGAGCCTCTCACTGTGCCTGTGATGACGTTTAGCAGTCAAGGTGGAGAAGGAGAACGGGACAGTCAACTCAGGTGGAGGATAACTGGAAGGATAAGAAGTTCAAATGGGCGCCTGAGTGTGAGAAGGTGTTTAGAGAAGTAAAACACCTGTTGTGCACTCACCCGATCCTCAGGGCCCCTGACTTTAGCCTACCTTTCCAACTAGCAACGGAGGCTAGTGGTGTGGGGGCTGGTGCCGTCCTTGTGGAAAAGGACGATGATGGGCTGGAGCATCCTGTTAGTTTCTGCTCGGAGATGTACAATTCGGCCCAGGGGAGCTGCTCTGTTGTCGAGGAGGAGCTTCTGGCGGTTGTGCTTGCGCTGGGGCATTTCGAGGTCTATGTTCCAGCCTATGGTCCGGTCGTTGTAGTTTACCCTGATCATCACCCTCTCAAGTTCTTGGACCAGTTTCACAATCGGAATATGAGGCTGACCAGGTGGTCACTAAGGTTATTGGTATATAACCTGGACATACGCCATATTGCCGGTTGTGACAACGTGGTTGCAGATTGTCTTTCAAGGGTATATGATCCTGGGTAGATTGACACACGGGTAGCCTCCTGCTTTAGTTTGAATAGTATTTTGCGCTTGGTGCTTGTTGGCTCGCGGTTGTAGCCCAGCGTATTGGGTCGTAAAGCAGGAGTTGAGCGTTTGGTATAGAAGAAAAAACTAGGCTTGCCCCTATAGTGCAGCCGAAATAAACAAAATATAAACATAAACAATAAAATAAAAACTCTTTCTTTGATAGTTGAATTTTTTTAGTATGTTATAGCAGTAATTCTGAGTTGCACTCCTCTCAGAATGCTGGGCTAGAGAAGCTCGCTCCTGAGGAGCATAACTACATATAATTTAACCTATGGTGTTGGGGAGGGTTATAATTTTGAAAAATGTTTTGTTGATGAACTGTGCCAGATATTTTACTGCCGCTGGGTGATGGGAAGTGGAGATATAGCATGGGTTCTAACCATCAGATTTTTGTGAGCCTTGGGGCCTCTGAGAAAAATCTTGGGGTGGGGGTGTGATGTTAACCACTCCGTTAGAACCGCATGGCTTGTCCTACAGTGACTCACTAGGATCGCCAGGGCAGTGGATGGGGCTACAGTTTATGTATTAGAGTGTGCTTTATTTCATATGAAAGCTCGTGTCATGGGCAGTCCAGAAAGGCTCTTTGTTTTCACCCATGTCAAGGCTTTATATATTTAATTGTAAAGTATATGTTTTATCATTAACTAGTAATGATGGGATCTGGGAGAGAGAGAGAGAGTAGAACAGAGTGAGAGGGAGCGCGCAGTGTTTTCGTCCCGCTCGATGACGTCACGGCTGGCTGCCTCGTGGGGGTTGGCTGAGAGAGGTCCTTACCATGCTGCTAGCTCCCTTGCTAGTGGCTAGAGGACTTGTAACCGCTTTTTTCCCACGCGCCTCGAGCTAGTGCGAGTACATATACAGTTCCTCGCCACTCTCTCCCTCAGATCTGGTTTCTAGAACGCATCTATCTCATCCCTTGCTACCTGTCGCCCTCTCTGCACCTGAGAATCTTTTCCTCTGCCTACCTCTCTCTTTTTCCATATCTTTCACCACCTTTTATTAATACCATATCCCCTCTGGTTAACTCTGCAAAATCAGCTTCATGCTGGCCAGTTGTATTGTGCGTTAAGGTCTGATATAACCCATGTATGTTAGTTGTTAAGATAAGTAGATCACGAAGCATTGGTTGGCATTCATATTGTTTAGTACCGCTTCCTATAAATATTAGTGTTCTGCTGGATTAGATAATGCTAGACTGGGGGTCTGATATTATAAGGTATTGTTTCCTATGAGTGCTGGCTTTAGTTAAAAGCTGCACGACATACCTGAGAACTGGAGTTGATTGAGTAAATTCTAGTCTGTGTGCCATTGAGAGTAGAGCATGCACGAATGAGGGCTTTTTGCCTATACCATTCTGCACTGTTCTAAGCTCGTTGTTTGTCTTTGAGGTACGCCAGGAGAACGCTTAATACTTCGGTATTAAGGTTTCTCAAGAGAGCTACCCTTCCCTATAACGTAATATTAGACGCACAGACTTGAGATTTACACTAGGCTATGCGGCATGCCATGCGCACCAGTATCTCGTATCATTGACTCTAGCTAGACTTTATCCATCATAGTAGACATTAAGTATATTAAACCAAGTACTCTTTTTATGCATACCCATTTATGATTACACAAGCATTTCGCAGCCTAGTTTGATGTATGGAGACACAAACGACTTAGGCTCTTTTTGTTGATAGGAATACTGCATTGTCGTGGCGATTATTATTGTTGTAGCGTTTAGGATATTCTTGGCCCCGACTGCATTATATATTCTGCCTTTTTGTGCATAGCCTGCACGAGCATTGTTCCGCTGCCTGCCTTTTTGGGTTCCATTTCCGATACGAGCATCTTTATAGCATCTAACATTTAAAGAAGATTCCTTGTTGGTGTTGAAGGACTTTAGTGCACTTTCTTTCATGCAGGAGTGCCTGACATATATTGATTAAAGTAACGTAAGCTGTAACTTCTCTTACCACCTTACTTTGCATACCATAACCAAGCACCTTCGGTTATAGGTAGTAATAGGCTGTTTTCACATAACAATAAGCCTAGAGTAGACACACATTTATTGAGAGTTTGATAGCCTATTATTGCATATAGAACTCTGTAGAGTATTTGTGTTCTTTGTTCACTGGGAATATACATCAGAGGTTGGATCTAGCGCTTTCCGTTGTAGCATTTATGCCATTACTAGTCCAATGAATAAGAGCCGTGATATATTTAAACCTCAGGCGTAACAAATGGCGACCTTACCTAGGATTTGGTGAACCTACATTTATTAGCAGGGAACATTTGTTGTTTTGGAGAATATTTTGCGGGGATCAGCAAGAATATTTTTTTTTTGCAACATAGTATAGCCCTTGAGTATTTCCGAGAATTTTTGTGTGTATATTGAGGTATAAGAGTTTGGGGTACTTCTTTTCTGAATATTGAGGTGGGAAATTTTTGTGAGCATCATGTCTTATACCGGATCAGAGGAGAATGGAGACACAGTACGTAATGTCGAAACTGAGGAACAGCAGCATGATGAAAGGGTTAATCGGGTGAACTGTGAGGAGGATGCTAGGATATTTTTGCAATGGCATGTTACTGCCGAGCGGTTGGAGGATATGGAGTGGTACGGTCTTCAATGCCTGGCCACAGCTATCGGTCATGCGGGTACTAGCAGCATGACCAGGGATAACTTGATAACGTGTGTACTGGGCAGGGTGACTGGTGAGCGAGATGGGTTGAGGGCTCAGAGCCCTTCGGCCATGCTTCCCCTACACTCGACTCCCAGCCATCCCAGTAGTTTGCCGACCCCGGGTACGCTCCCGAAGTTGGGTGGTGACTGGCAGGGTGGGTTGCCCCTGGGGGGACCACCGGTAATTTCAAACATTGTAGCACCTTCACCTCCTCAAGGGTTATCTCCAGAATTATTGTTTAAGCTCGAATTAGCTAAGCTTCAGCATCAGCAGCAATTAGAATTAGCCAAGATAGAAGAGAGAGCCAAGCTAGCAAAAATCCAAGCTGATTTAGAGTCGACTAGGTACTGTGCCGACATGGACGTAGAGAAGTCGCGAGTAGAGGCAACGGGACAGCGACTTGGGGCTGGTAACAGTGCTCATGATCAATCTCTCTCGCACTTATTGAAACTGGTTCCGGTGTTTGATGAGAGTGGTGTAACAGAATTTTTCACACGCTTTGAGAAGAAGTGCCAGGAACACCAGTGGCCAGAGAATAAATGGGCAGCACTTGTTATCCTCTAGATTAATAGGCAAGGGTCTTAACACCTTAAGAGCGGCCTATGCGGTTTATTTATATGTACCGCCCAGCGGGGTGTTTTTAGCCAAAATAGGGCTGTTTACGTGATCATTTTCATGCCTAAATAAGACCCAGAACGTAAAACAAGTACCTATCCCTGAAAGGGCATAAACAGAGCTTTCAAATGACACCATAACGATCCTTTTATGATGGCTAGTTTTCTTGCAATAACCGTGCAACGCGAGTGCAAAAAGCATGTAATTCGGTACTTTCCCCATATAATTCAGTATGTAGCGAGTGAGAGAGGGAGGAGGGAGCTGAGATTCGTGTCAGTAGGTTCGCCGCGGTGGTCTGGAGCAGTCATACGCTCGCTAGTCTCCTGCCACCACTTGTCTCTCTCTCAGCAACATTACGTGCTGAAATTGCCACTCGACCTATGTCGAGCGCCGCCACATAGTCCAGCTTTATTAAATACGACTTATGTGGTGAGCCGCTTTTTAAGGGTTAAAGCCTACGATGCGTTACCTTTGGAGTTATGTATTGTGTACGAGGATCTCAAGGAGGCTGTCCTGAGGGCTTACGAACTGCAACCAGAAACGTACCGTTTGAAGTTCCGGGGTGTAACTAAGGGAAGAGATAGCACCTTTTTGGAACACGCCCGGGACTTGTCCGATGCTATGGGGAACTGGCTCCGATCTGAGAAGGTAACAACGTTTGATGGAGTTATGCAGTTTATGATGTTGGAGCAGTTCTTTAAGAGCACGGGCGGTGATCTAACTTTGAACTTAAAGGAGAAAAACCCAAGAACTCTAGTGGAAGCAGCAGAAATGGCTGATCGATGGCTGTCGTTGATTCGGGGTTGCGGGTCCTCACAGAAGTACGATGTAAGTGCTAAGGACCGTTATCCCCCCCCTCCCCGGAACAATGACACATTTAAACAGAAGAGCCATGAAACTAAAACTGAATCCAAACCTTACACCACACCGTATGTGAAAAGTCAGGGGCCTTTTACATCACAGTATAAGCCGAAACCGAAATTTATGTGTTTTAGTTGCCACCAGGAGGGTCATAAGGCAAATGAGTGCCCTAGTCGACCTCCTCCGGCAGCCGTGTCTTTTGCTCACGGCATTGGAGTGTTCAAGAGGACATCGGAGATTGTTAGAGGCATTTCTTCCGAGGTTAAATACACTGCCAGTGCAGAAGGATCCGGAAGGCTTATTCCCTGTCCGTGATGCCTTTAGTGACCACAGGGGACTCGGTTGTGTGGAGTGGGGGGGTAGAAGACATCAGGTGAGAATTTTGCGTGACACTGGGGCATCGCAAACACTGTTGAGAAATTTCACTGGTAAACCTGTCAATACGGCGCGGGTGGTTGTGGTTCAGGGAGTTAATGCGACAAGGTCATACCCGCTTGTAAGAATGAAGGTGGAAGTTGATGGTGTGACTCGGGACCTGGATGTAGGAATTGTGGAGAAGTTACCTGTTGGGGGCGTCGACCTCCTTCTCGGCAACGACTTTGCGGGACCTACTTCTGGGGCTCCACCCTTGGTCGTTGCCGAGAAGCCGGCCGACGTGAGTAGGGAGGAGCAGGAGTGGGTTGAGAAGTGTCCGGTGCAGCCTATGGCGTGTGTTGTCACCGGAGATCCTGCATCCAGGGAGTCACATTCTGGTCAGCAATCTATAGATCAGCGGAGGAAGGGTACCGAGAAGAGGTTGAAAGTTAATGCGGTTGAGAGTTTAGTATCAACGGACCTTCTCGGGGATTCATTATTAGGACCAGATTTCGAGTCTGGAGAAGACCCAGTAACTGTTCCTGAAGGGGCAGAGGATGGGCTTAAAAAGACGAAAGAGTTGAAGGAGGACAGTGATGCACAGTCGGGAGATGTAGCAACAAGGTGCCCTGACGCGTACCCTATGAGAAATGGGTCGGCGAAGACGGTGGTCCGAAGCTTGCTAGTGTATTTTTCCCGGTATGGTTACCTGCAGGGGATTCAGTCAGTCCAGGGACCCAACTTCACTTCTAGCCTCTTTGTTCAAGCAATGCCGCAGCATGGGATTGTTGGGGTTGTGTCCTCTGCGTATCATCCGGAGAGCCAGGGTGTGTTAGAGCGATGGCACTCAGCCTTGAAATCTGTGCTTCGTTGTTGTTGCTTTGAGAGTGGGAAGGATTGGGATCTTGGCCTGCCATGTGTTTTGTTTGCTGTGCGGGAGGTACCTGGGGAGAGTTTGGGATTCAGCCCTAATGAGCTCGTCTTTGGACACCGTGTCAGAGGGCCTCTCCATATGGTTGAAGAAGTATGGGAGGGCGCAGAAAAACCTTGTTCTATGCTCAAGTGTGTCCTCAACAGTCGAGAACGGATGTTGCGCAGTCTGGAGTTGGCTGGCCGTAATTTGCCTAGCTCTCAGGCCCTCAGGAAGGACAGGTACGACCTCAAGGTTGAACTCAGGGTGTTTCACGTGGGTCAGGAGGTGTTGATTCTACTGCCCCTTGTAGGTCACCCCTTATCCGCAAAGTACGCTGGTCCTTATAGGGTGGTTGAGGAGCTATCAGACCTGGATTACTTGGTAGCCACTCCAGACAGACGGAAGCGCAATCAGTTATGTCATGTTAATCCCATGAAGGAGTATGGGAGGCACCCCCCTGAGCCTCTCACTGTGCCTGTGATGACGTTTAGCAGTCAAGGTGGAGAAGGAGAACGGGACAGTCAACTCAGGTGGAGGATAACTGGAAGGATAAGAAGTTCAAATGGGCGCCTGAGTGTGAGAAGGTGTTTAGAGAAGTAAAACACCTGTTGTGCACTCACCCGATCCTCAGGGCCCCTGACTTTAGCCTACCTTTCCAACTAGCAACGGAGGCTAGTGGTGTGGGGGCTGGTGCCGTCCTTGTGGAAAAGGACGATGATGGGCTGGAGCATCCTGTTAGTTTCTGCTCGGAGATGTACAATTCGGCCCAGGGGAGCTGCTCTGTTGTCGAGGAGGAGCTTCTGGCGGTTGTGCTTGCGCTGGGGCATTTCGAGGTCTATGTTCCAGCCTATGGTCCGGTCGTTGTAGTTTACCCTGATCATCACCCTCTCAAGTTCTTGGACCAGTTTCACAATCGGAATATGAGGCTGACCAGGTGGTCACTAAGGTTATTGGTATATAACCTGGACATACGCCATATTGCCGGTTGTGACAACGTGGTTGCAGATTGTCTTTCAAGGGTATATGATCCTGGGTAGATTGACACACGGGTAGCCTCCTGCTTTAGTTTGAATAGTATTTTGCGCTTGGTGCTTGTTGGCTCGCGGTTGTAGCCCAGCGTATTGGGTCGTAAAGCAGGAGTTGAGCGTTTGGTATAGAAGAAAAAACTAGGCTTGCCCCTATAGTGCAGCCGAAATAAACAAAATATAAACATAAACAATAAAATAAAAACTCTTTCTTTGATAGTTGAATTTTTTTAGTATGTTATAGCAGTAATTCTGAGTTGCACTCCTCTCAGAATGCTGGGCTAGAGAAGCTCGCTCCTGAGGAGCATAACTACATATAATTTAACCTATGGTGTTGGGGAGGGTTATAATTTTGAAAAATGTTTTGTTGATGAACTGTGCCAGATATTTTACTGCCGCTGGGTGATGGGAAGTGGAGATATAGCATGGGTTCTAACCATCAGATTTTTGTGAGCCTTGGGGCCTCTGAGAAAAATCTTGGGGGGGGTGTGATGTTAACCACTCCGTTAGAACCGCATGGCTTGTCCTACAGTGACTCACTAGGATCGCCAGGGCAGTGGATGGGGCTACAGTTTATGTATTAGAGTGTGCTTTATTTCATATGAAAGCTCGTTTCATGGGCAGTCCAGAAAGGCTCTTTGTTTTCACCCATGTCAAGGCTTTATATATTTAATTGTAAAGTATATGTTTTATCATTAACTAGTAATGATGGGATCTGGGAGAGAGAGAGAGAGTAGAACAGAGTGAGAGGGAGCGCGCAGTGTTTTCGTCCCGCTCGATGACGTCACGGCTGGCTGCCTCGTGGGGGTTGGCTGAGAGAGGTCCTTACCATGCTGCTAGCTCCCTTGCTAGTGGCTAGAGGACTTGTAACCGCTTTTTTCCCACGCGCCTCGAGCTAGTGCGAGTATATATACAGTTCCTCGCAAACTCTCTCCCTCAGATCTGGTTTCTAGAACGCATCTATCTCATCCCTTGCTACCTGTCGCCCTCTCTGCACCTGAGAATCTTTTCCTCTGCCTACCTCTCTCTTTTTCCATATCTTTCACCACCTTTTATTAATACCATATCCCCTCTGGTTAACTCTGCAAAATCAGCTTCATGCTGGCCAGTTGTATTGTGCGTTAAGGTCTGATATAACCCATGTATGTTAGTTGTTAAGATAAGTAGATCACGAAGCATTGGTTGGCATTCATATTGTTTAGTACCGCTTCCTATAAATATTAGTGTTCTGCTGGATTAGATAATGCTAGACTGGGGGTCTGATATTATAAGGTATTGTTTCCTATGAGTGCTGGCTTTAGTTAAAAGCTGCACGACATACCTGAGAACTGGAGTTGATTGAGTAAATTCTAGTCTGTGTGCCATTGAGAGTAGAGCATGCACGAATGAGGGCTTTTTGCCTATACCATTCTGCACTGTTCTAAGCTCGTTGTTTGTCTTTGAGGTACGCCAGGAGAACGCTTAATACTTCGGTATTAAGGTTTCTCAAGAGAGCTACCCTTCCCTATAACGTAATATTAGACGCACAGACTTGAGATTTACACTAGGCTATGCGGCATGCCATGCGCACCAGTATCTCGTATCATTGACTCTAGCTAGACTTTATCAATCATAGTAGACATTAAGTATATTAAACCAAGTACTCTTTTTATGCATACCCATTTATGATTACACAAGCATTTCGCAGCCTAGTTTGATGTATGGAGACACAAACGACTTAGGCTCTTTTTGTTGATAGGAATACTGCATTGTCGTGGCGATTATTATTGTAGTAGCGTTTAGGATATTTTTGGCCCCGACTGCATTATATATTCTGCCTTTTTGTGTGCATAGCCTGCACGAGCATTGTTCCGCTGCCTGCCTTTTTGGGTTCCATTTCCGATACGAGCATCTTTATAGCATCTAACATTTAAAGAAGATTCCTTGTTGGTGTTGAAGGACTTTAGTGCACTTTCTTTCATGCAGGAGTGCCTGACATATATTGATTAAAGTAACGTAAGCTGTAACTTCTCTTACCACCTTACTTTGCATACCATAACCAAGCACCTTCGGTTATAGGTAGTAATAGGCTGTTTTCACATAACATTAAGCCTAGAGTAGACACACATTTATTGAGAGTTTGATAGCCTATTATTGCATATAGAACTCTGTAGAGTATTTGTGTCCTTTGTTCACTGGGAATATACATCAGAGGTTGGATCTAGCGCTTTCCGTTGTAGCATTTATGCCATTACTAGTCCAATGAATAAGAGCCCTGATATATTTAAACTTCAGGCGTAACAATGTAAACAGAGAAACCGATCTGGGAGTAACAATATCGAGTAACCTAAAACCGAGTCAACAATGTTCAGAAGTTGTTAAGAAAGCAAACAATATAATTGGCTTTATAGGCAGGTCATTTGAGCATAAATCCAAAGAAGTTATCCAAACCCTTTACAATTCCTTAGTCTGCCCTCTTCTGGAATACTGTGTTCAATCCTGGTGCCCTTATTACCAAAAAGATATAGACAAGCTAGAACGAGTTTAACGTAGAGTTACCAAAATTATACCTAGCTTGAAGAACAAACCATACGAGGAGCGTCTTAGAGAATTAAATCCATTTCCTTTAACCCAGCGCAGATAAAGAGGCGACTTAATTCAAGTGTTTAAAATCATCAAAGGCATCGCCAATATGAACTGTAGTAAGTATTTCACTATCAACCAATCTAATTACACACGGGGAAACGGTTGCAAAATTATCGGTAAATCTTTTAACTCGCACGAATCTAAGAATTTCTTCTTCAATCGAGTTGTCAACTTGTCGAGACCAGATGATGTCGACATAAATTTTTCTTCTAGTGAATAAGGAAACATGTAAATAAAGATATAGAGACTAAGTTATAACCAATATAATAAGTGGGATAATGAATGTTTATAGGAATAGAGAGAACACTGATGGATGTAAGAACTAGAGAGTCCATGTGTATGTAATCCCCTCTCTCAAACCATAAGCTGTAAGCACATTAAGAACAATGAGTTATCTTTCTCACTACGTGCTCGTAATGGGCCAAGTGAGATTACCATTTTCTATAGACCTTACAAACCTATTCAGACCTAGGGAAAGTCATATGATTTGTGAAGATATGTTTGTCACGAGTATACGAGCCCAGATTGCATAGAAGTTCATCTAATATGGTATTGAAAAAGTTATTAGATTTTGTTATAAAAGGAGGATATTGAATTAAAAAAGTAGCAGTAGCAAACCAGACACCACAGCCACAGCTTACCCTCGACAACACCAAGCCCAACCATGGGGGTCTTCATAGTCAGGGTACCCAGTCCCAGACAGACACTATATAAAATAACAGTGGGGCCGCTCGGTTATGGCCTTGGCCTTGCTCGGGGCCTTGGGGCTGTTCGGCCAGGCAGCTTGGGGAACAACAACAACAACAACAGTGAGTACCAATTAAAATATAAATAATAGGATGTTGCTTTGGTTGGAGTCTTTTATTAGGAAACATTTATTTAGAAACGGTGTTATTTGAGATCATACAATATGTGTTAAATTAAACAAATTAACTATCATAAAAGCTGTGTTAAAATATCCCAGTCGGTCTTGGTAATTATTCAGTCAATTAACAAACTCTGTGAAACTATTATTTTGAAAGTGTAACAATGTATAAACTTTAATTAAAATGAAAAGTAAAAAACATTATAAATAACAAAATTCATAAATTGTGTTTTTATAACCGAAATATATTCTTATAAATATACAACTATACTCAAAGTATAATAATCTATCATGATTCTTATGTCTCGATAAATATAGCAATTATAATGACCTCTAGAGTAAACAACGAGACTTAAATATACGATAGATATGTGTATATATCCACATAGTTTCGAGTAATATTCTCAACATATAATTATACGATAGAAAAGCGATTCTTCATAATCACAGGAGCATTACTAACTGTATTCTATTTGCTCTTTCCTTTATAGCCTCTTGGATATTAACCCTCTCACGTTCTTGACGCAATTTTGAGCCTATTAGGGATACTTTAAAGGCTTTGTTATCATCAGGGGTATTTAGAAACCTTTAGTTTAGTTACTTCAACCTCTGCAGTTGTCTTTGAGTTAGCTGTGGGCAGAAAACTAATTTTGGAGAGGTAATTATAAGAGTGAGAGAACTCTATTTAGTATTGCTAATCTGGCAACCTCTTCGTCATATGGTCGTGAGAGGGTTAATAATAAAGTAATTAGCATTGAAGCTACCAACTGAGACTTATATAGTAAAGTAATGAATAGATAAAGGAAGGATAAAAATACGACAAACTTGTGGAATGGGCTTCCCCGAGACGTTATAGACTGCAGCACCGTTGATTCATTTAAACTTCGCCTAGACAAATATCTTGCATCAAACCCGCAACTGACTGCGTTTGTAAATTAACACTTAAAGAGCGTTGCCCGACTTAAGTCTCTATCTAAAAAGCAGCAAGTTAGGAGCATTATTAAGGCTTTTAAAGGGTTAAAATAGAGTGCAAATGGCCGGGAGCACAGCAGGCCACACGGCCGACACCCAGGGCTTACCGCCGCCCACTGACTCACGCTCCCTCTGTTCTCGAGAGGCCGACAGTGTAGCCAGTAGTGAGGGTAGCTGGAAAAAATATACCGCTATATGCTAAACTCCCATATTAGTGGTAGCACTGCATGAAAACGACGAGTGCTACGTAGCTCGTTCTGGTCTCATTTTGAAGCTTGTAGCGCCTAGTTTTTTGCTGAATACATTTCTTTTCATGCAGATAGTTGATTGATCATTCAGGAGGGCCTGAATATGCCCAAAATAGCCCAAAACCCCCCGCTAGACGAGGGTTAATAACTTTGTTTTATCCCCCCCTCAGTTACTAACCCATCTGTCCCCTACTAACTTCCTAATCCTGCCACGGACATTATTTCCAGGACAGTAGTTTCCTTTCCAATGTTCCCTTACCCACTCTATTCCACTGTTTGGACAATTGATCCTCAGTGTTTTGGAGGACAAGCAGCCTAGAAGAGTCACCAGAACTGTTGTTGCTTGATATCCTTTGTACTCCTTTGTATTCCCTAACAGCTTAACAATATTACCGTACTCAATTAAGCTGTTGTATCATAGTATACGTATTTAACTATATACAATTTATTTATCCTTCACTGATGCCGTCGTACTCAATTAAATTACTATTGTAATAATCATACTATTTCAGTTACTATCTGAAGAACTTGATATATCACAGATTCCAATTAGAAATATTTCCAATATGATTAATATTTAATGAATAATGACAATCTGACCATTAGAGTCATACAATAGCTGTATCCATGTATCTTATTACTTCCCTTACACAGATGACTAATCACTGATACTATGTAGGTACAACACGACTTTTGAGTGTTTATAGTATTTGAATGTTAATTTCCTCGAGCTCTACCTCATACCTGTGACATAACGGTGAAGCTCTATTCAAGGAGTGTTATGTTCATATACACATCAATTTGTTCTGCCTACTCATTGCCTATTCTAGGTACAAATGTATTGAAAGCATTACATAACCAAAACCTGTGTGTGTGTTCATGTGTCCAATACCGCTTTATTAGTGTCATAAACTGTTATCTGGCACCATGAGGCCCAATAGTTGGTGAAGTTTATGTAGGTTTAAATTTGTTTCGCTGTCATTAACAGTGACATTAGTGTTTTTAATATTGAATGTGTATTTGCTATGTTCGTTTGTGAGTTAACGCTCAAAGAGCGGGTGGTGGAGTATATTTCACTGTGCCGCTCAGCTTTTTTTTTTTACCATAAATGGTTGTTTCCGTGCTCTTTGTCATGCATAAACAAGACCCAGAGCGTAATACAAGTATGTATCCCTGAAAGGGCATAAATTGAACTTTCCAATGACACCCGAACCATCCTTCTACGATCACTGGTTGTCTTGCAACGATCGTGCAACCGAAGGGCAAAATCGCTAAAATACAGTAATTTCTTTATATAATTACGTATGTAGCGAGGGAGTGAGGGTGGATGTAAGTGGAGTACATCTCAGTTGGTCCACGGCGGCCGTGGCGAGTGGTCATGAGGTAACCCATGCTCCTCCCGTCACTCGTATCTCTCTCAGAGCCAATATTGCGCCAAAATTGCACTCGGACTTAAGTCGGGCCCCACCACATAGTCCAAATTTTTCGATACGAACTTAAGTCGGGCCCCGATAGACAAGGGTTAATGGTACTGTAAATTACTGCAATGTTAATTATTCAATAATGCTGTAAACCCATAATTAGTACCGTGACTGATTACTTCATCTATCACAGGCCTTTATAGCTGTGTATATAGTTAAGAAACCTCTACTCGAAGAATGTAATAATAAATACAATTTACGTAATGGATTATGAAGGATGTATCATACTCCCTAGGTAGCAGTCAGAATAAATAGTAATGAAGAGAGAGATAAATTACCCCGAATTCATCAATATCACACACACACACATTGTTAACTACATTATGAACGCAAATTACATGTGTTAGAAACCAGCCATATATATTCTGTGTACAGTATTTATTTTCTTCACCACCGTCAAAACAACTTTCCACTTTCATATCCGATGCCATAGGTCAAATTGTCTTTCAGTTTTACTTCTTGTCTTCAATGTTATCCATATGGATTTGACTTATTACTATCCCTTAGCCTGTATTTTTATATACTGTATATTGTCGTCTATTTTTGAGTATCTTATCAATCATTCCTTTTACCTTCTGTTCATCTTAACTTTCATTCTTCACGGGTTTGCGGTAATACCAACACACTGCCTAGTATGCAGTATACATGTGTACAATGCAATCAAGTATCAATGCATTTGATGAAGCAACTTGGTTGAGCCCGAGAATGTTCAGTCTTCTACTGTACTTCTCACCTCTCCACTTGTTCTTCCTCTGTCCAATTGCTCTTCTTTCCTACTTTACTCCAGCCATCTGGTCTGGAGACAATGAAGCAACTTGGTTGAGCCCGAGAACTTTCAGTCTTCTACTTTACTTCTCACTTCTCATGCTTGTTCTTCCTATGTCCAAAAACACTTCTTTCATACTTTACTCCAGCCATCTGGTCTGGTCTGTATTTCATGGACATATTTATTATCATGTGTATGTACATTGCATGGCTATCTCTCTTTTGTTTATGTTTCCTAACTATTTACTATATAACACAGATAATATTTACTTTAATTTCACTCTTCGGATTTATTTGCCAATTTAGTGATGGTAATATGTTTTTCCTTTACCTTCTCCTTTCTGTTAGTCCCACTACTCTTTTGTTCAGGGTTTGTTTTAATCTCCACTGTCTCCCTATTCCTTTCTCTCGCTCTGAAAACTTTGAACTTCCAATTTGTTTTAGGTTCGAGTCCAATAACCAAAGTTTTTGTTTTCCTTCAACTTTTATACAGTTTTGTGATCGTATTTTAAAAACTGAGCTTTGGTATTCTACTTTTATCGGTATTACAATATAACTTTGCATCTTTTATATATGGCTTTGTTTCTTTGAACAATATTGTTATTTTATATATGGCTTTGTTTCTTTGAACAATATTGTTATTTTATATATGGCTTTGTTTCTTTGAACAATATTGTTATTTTATATATGGCTTTGTTTCTTTGAACAATATTGTTATTTTATATATGGCTTTGTTTCTTTGAACAATATTGTTATTTTATATATGGCTTTGTTTCTTTGAACAATATTGTTATTTTATATATGGCTTTGTTTCTTTGAACAATATTGTTATTTTATATATGGCTTTGTTTCTTTGAACAATATTGTTATTTTATATATGGCTTTGTTTCTTTGAACAATATTGTTATTTTATATATGGCTTTGTTTCTTTGAACAATATTGTTATTTTATATATGGCTTTGTTGCTTTGAACAATATTGTTATTTTCATATGTAATGGATATATTTTTGTGCATATTTAGATATGTGTTTTGTTGTTGGACATTTTACCTATATACAGAGCTGTCTTAATGTTGTTTACACTCATTTGTAAATTCCTTCTTTTATGTTATCATAATTAATAGAAGTAAATCTTACAATACACAATATTAATTTGACTTAGAAGCTCATTGAACATATGTCTTTTGTGCTATTGTTCTTCGTTGTTTGGTTCCGGCATATAAACAACAACATATTTTGTATCTTGCAATTCTTAATTATACAGTATATAATCTCATACACACATAAATCTAAAGACCGAGTTCTCCACACTATGTATGGTTCCAGTCTTACATCCTGATGGCGGCCTTCCAGGCAGCCATGTTCAGAGTTGCCTCACTTGTCAGGTATTTAATTCAAGATCCGTTCGTATGATCAACGCCTTGGTGTAGCTCCATCCATCTTCTTACTTACTTACAGTTATCCTATTAACTTGTTTTGGTGTTGAAAAATATAAAATTAGTTTGTATCTAATATTCATATGTATTTCATCATATAATTTAATACTCATCCAGATGTATATGCATGTTTCCAAATTGATCTTTTGCGAATAATGTAAGCAATTTCAAATGACCATAAGGAGCTCCGAAACTGGAATTTGTTATATATAATCATTAAAACAAATATTATATTTAATGAAATTGGTATGTGTCTATTTGTGTAAAACTTTGTTTTTATAATTTTGAAAACAATCTTAATTAAGCCGCATTGTTACTTGACATAGCCAATATACTGTATATATTAACATTTTCAATTATATTGGCAAAGATACTGGGAACTGAACTGCTGGTATCAGCATATGTTTTGAAAGAAATACTAAAAATAACATGTTTCAAAATGTATTCTAAAGGAAATATATATTTTCAATCAGTTATTTTCGTTCAGATTTTATACAATAAATCCCATTGCACGTTCAAATCAATCTATCTACTTCAGTTGTTTATAAACTGCCTAAACAGGTTTCAATTTATTAGTGTGTAATTATTTAGACGGTTAGGTTATTTTAACAACCTGGACCCTAGCTTTATGAAGTAGGTATTTTAACTTTGCAATATTTAGAGGTACACAGTATATAGAAATAGTGATTGGCAGGTTAGCTGCATTCATATTCTTAGAACACAAGTATGTGTTAGTAGCTTCAATTATAAACTTACTAGGTGAGGTTGTCACTTTTAATAATGTACATTTACTCTAGTTGTTAGGGCCACTAGCATAACAACGATATATCTATAGAATAAAACTACCGATCAAAACATTACCATGTATTATAACATATGTGGCAATATGTACAGCTACTGACAAAAGTTTGTGAGCTTTTGCCATGTTCTTTATGCACATTCTGTATATCCATTTAGATTGTTGTTCAGATCAAATTAGCATTATACTAAATACATAATATGTATCTATTTACCTGAGAGCTGCTAGACCCCCCTAAGACTCACCACTGCCCTGTGCTAGACCTAGGCTGATTGGACGACTCTTCTAAAACGCAACCAAAACCACATCATTGTGCAGGAAATTCCACATCCAATCATATATACTGTATATGAATACCCAAAGGATGCATGGTTGAGGTGTTACGGTGGTCCGTCCGTAGTTGAAAATGTGGAACAACAAGCGGCTGTGCGTTTGTGCGTAATGGTCTGGTGGACGGAGGAAATGGAAGGAGCAGGGTGGAAGCAAGATGGTGGGCAATAAATGTCATTGGAAGCTCACCTCATAAACCCTGACCGTCTCACTTCTTGTTTTTTTCATTGGAGTGTGTTGGTATGTTTGACATCTCTTCTTCAAAGAGGAGCGTCGCATCGCAGCCGCTATGTTAATAGGTAGCTGATTTCACCTGAACATCAATCTACATGGATATATTTGCATATATATATATATATATATATATATATATATATATATATATATATATTATATATATATATATATATATAATATATATATATATATATATATATATATATATATATATATATATATATATATATATATATATATATATATATATATATATAAATATATATATATATATATATATATATATTAATATATATATATATATACCGGTATATATATATATAAATAAATATATATTTATTTATTTATTTATTTATTTATGTATAATTATATACAGGGTGTTCCAGGAGGAAAGGGCATAACTTTAGGAAGCAGAACATTATCTATAACAACATGTCTCAACCGTTAATTAAATATTGAAAGTTGTATATAGTGTCATCCCACATATCACTTTAACCCTCCGGATCCGGGGGCCCTCATATGAGGTGGATCGCTGTGTCCGAGGCCATTTTCGTACAGTCAAGCTTCATAATTCAGTAGCTACTGATTGAGACCACCTAGAGCAGCCAATTTTTTGCAAATTGTAGAACATCTTGTTGTCTGTAGACTGCCGTTGAGATACATCGCTACAACACGTGGTTGCCGAGTTATGATGATTTTTGTTTGCCTCAGATGAGGCCTCCCGGATTCCGAGGGTTAATGGACTCTTCCATGTCAAATAGTTTTTAACTGGTCCAAAGTGAGCTAATATGGCTATAATAATTTTGTAACTTATAAATTATATCTTTAGAATAAGCGGGTAAAATATGTGCAGTCTGATGGAGGTGTGGTAGGCACTGGGAATGCTAATCCAGCCTTATGGGGAAATACAGAGGACAATACCATCTTCAGCATGCAATATCTCTATACCGATTGAGAATTGTAAAACATTTTAGGCTTAGAATACCTTGTTTAATAATTTCCCAAAGGTATGTCCATTCCTCCTGGGACACCCTGTATACAGTATATACAGTATATATTATTTACAACAATTACCTAGGTATAAGTTACCTTTCCTTCACACACCATTACCTCTGGCAACCAACACTCATAACATGTTGGGTTATAAATAAGTTGTGGACGGTTGGTGGGACATTAGTGTTGGTGTTATCTTATCAGGGACCTCCATGGTCACTGCCTTCCCTTTCTCCTCCCTCTTACCTTACACCTCCGAAAATTATGTTATCTTATTTAGTTTGACATTTACGGTAATTATTTTGTTTCCAGCACTTTCAAAGTGTGTGTCCTGTTTAACTCACTTAACGCATTTATTTCCCTTCCTCTTGTGATATTTAGAAAACACTTATATACTAGCACTATGCAACATGGTATAAAGGCATTGTTATTACTTTGCTTAGTGTAATAGGAAATAGAAAACACGAGTATCGCTCAAATAGTGTGTAATATTCGTTGACAGTATCCTGCTTATGTGTGTACAGTACATAATGTGACCTAGAGAGTAAATGTCCACTAAATACTGTATGCTCGAACCTAAACGGTAAAATATCTCTTCAATACCACTTACTTCGACTTTTAGCATCTAAGTATCATACAGGTATTACCTTTCATATACTTATGTACGGGACTATTTTTTGTCTTTCTGTTATTAATGATCATACTTCTAAAGACGATAGTCGAATGTCAGAACGTTTTCATCCCGCTAATCGTGTTTTCTACTGTAACATAATAAAGCATATGGTTCTATTTAAGTAACTGTATGTACAGAATCATTGTTGTATTAGTAGCTAATATACAGTAGGAAAGAAATCCATCTTCTGTATTTAATTAAGTTTGTACGTTTCTAGTTTAGGTTAATTTATGTTTGAAGTAAAGTTCCGTTATATTTTCATCAGCTAAAAATACTAGTAATAGTTGAGGTTACGTGAACGTTGGTAGAGGGGTTGTTAGGCAGATGGTTCTCAGAGGGTGGAGTGAAGAAAAGTATTGACAGGAAACATAAATTAGAACAGTAAAAGCTCTCTATATATGGAAAGTAGTCACTCACAACAGCACTAAATATATGTATTACTGTGAATGGCTACTTTATGTTTACTGCATTATTGCATAGGTTATATCGCATTAATTTATGGTAACCAAACTGGCTCGCCAACCAAAAATAAATACACATTCACATGTTAATACGCATGTTAAAAGCACTACTTTCAGTGTTAATGAGAGCGAGGCAAATTTAAGCCAACATATGCTGCACCAACTACTGGGCATAATTGTGCCAGATTATATATTACACAATTACAAAATATATTGTATACACAAACACACATACGGATGTTGGTCATGAATTTTAGATTGCCTACTCATACGTAATGCTTTCATTTACCTCACAAAGGTAATGTGTTGTTTAGGTGGAGTTATGTGCTCTCTATAAGGAAAAGCTAAACAAAACTCTAAAATAGCACCACCGCGGTCTTGTATCAGAAAATCGTGTTGTCAGGTCAGGTGAAGATAATGAGGGATAAACCATAAGAACAGCACCTCGTATCTACTTATCGAAGAGTGTTGAGAGGAGATAATGGGGTGTTGGAGTGAGATGAAGCTGTTGGAGTGGCTTTGTTGCGTGTGTTATTAGTATATATACGTTGTCACACCACCCACCTCATCATCACACACACCCAGCAATTACATTATCTCACCTATCACATCACTATTACCCAGTACAACTCTCCACCCCACAGTAAGTGTGCCGCAGACCCCACCGCACACTAAGTGTACCAAAGACCCCACCACACACTAAGTGTGCCACAGACCTCATCACATAGTAAGAGTACCACAAACCCCATCACAAACTAAGTGTAGTACAGACCCCACCACAGACTAAGTGTGACACACACCCCACCACACACTAAGTGTACCACAGACCCCACCACATACTAGGTGTACTACAGACCCCACCACATACTAAGTGTGCCACATACCCCACCACATACTAAGTGTACTACAGACCCCACCACATACTAAGTGTGCCACAGACCCCTCCACATACTAAGTGTACCACAGACCCCACCAAACACTAAGTGTACCACAGACCCCACCACATAGTGAGTGTGCCACAGACCCCACCACACACTAAGTGTACCACAGACCCCACCATACACTGAGTGTACCACAAACCCCAATACCTACTAAGTGTACCACATAATAAGTGTACTACAGACCCCACCACATACTAAGTGTACTACAGACCCCATCACATACTAAGTGTGCCACAGACCCCACCACATACTAAGTGTACTACAGACCCCACCACACATTAAGTGTACCACAGACCCCCCACCACACAATAAGTGCACCAAAGACCCCACCACACACTAAGTGTACCACATACCCCACCACATACTAAGTGTACCACAAACCCCACCACATACTAAGTGTACCACAAACCCAACCACATACTGAGTGTACCACAGACCCCACCACATACTAAGTGTACCACAAACCCCACCACATACTAAGTGTACCACAAACCCAACCACACACTAAGTGTACCACAGACCCCACCACATGCTAAGTGTACCACAGACCCCACCACATACTAAGTGTACCACAGACCCCACCATACACTAAGTGTGTATACATTCTGAATATCTAAAGAATGCTTCAGAGGATTTTTTGCACTATCTTGCTCAATTTTTCAATGCTTGTTTCTCTCACTGCTATCTTCCTAGTGATCTTTTAAAGGGCACTATAAGCCCCATTTCGAATGGCAAGAAAAGGGTTACTGATTCTATGAATTACAGACCAGTTATACAATCCTCACGTCTTCTGAAATTTTGTTTAATTTTCTATTTTATATATTTTAAAAGAACAAATGTTTTTAAATCCAAGACAGTTTGGCTTTATGAGAGGTTCTTCAACTACTGATGCAACTTTTGTATTAAAGGAGGTTATGATAGCTTATACAACAACAAAACATTCACCTTTAGCACTATTTGTCGACTTGAGCAAAACCTTTGACAAACTTGATCATATTTTATTGGGAAAAAAATTATTATCAATTAATATTCCTATTGATATTGTACTTCTTATAATGTACTACTTTAGAAATCAAAGAGTTAATGTTAAATGGCAGGAGTACTTTAGTGGCTATACTTATATTGAGAGAGGAGTCAGGCAGGGTGGTGTTCTCTCACCTTTTCTGTTTAACTTTTATATTGATGAAATAATAGAATATTTTATTAAGTGCAATGATGGTTGTAATTATGGAAATTTTAGGATTAACATATTAGCATACGCAGATGATTTAGCACTCCTTGCTGGGTTAGTGACTGAAATGGAAAATCTGTGTAGTGTATTGTGCTCCAGTTTGGAGGACCATAAATTATTGATTAATAAGGATAAAACTAAGTGTATGATTTTTAACCCTTAAGTCAAACTTACAAAGACAACACGTTATTTTAAATATAAGAACATAAGAACATAAGAAAATGGGAGTCTGCAGAAAGCCGATTGGCCTAAGCAAGGCAGATCCCTGTCCCACACAACCCCAAATCAATTACAAAGCCCAATTATAGGCTCAACATTCTAATACCCTGAGGATCATCCTACCAAAACGGTTAGAGATTAACGCAGGATTATGGGGGTCTGCAGAGCGCTGATTGGCCCAACCCGGCTGATCCCCCTTCACACCCAACCCTTCTCGTCCATATGCTTATCCAATTTTATCTTAAAGCTCCCTACAGTTTTAGATCCCACTATAGCACTTGGTAGTCCATTCCACCCATCTACAACTCTGTTACCAAACCAATATTTGCCTATATCTTTTCTGAAACGAAATTTATCTAATTTGAAACCATTGGTACGAGTTCTTTCGCTATCACTGAGCTTTAGTACATTTGTCATGTCCCCTTTGTTAATCCCACTAACCCACTTGAACACCTCTATCATATCCCCTCTAACTCTGCGTCTCTCTAACGAATGTAAACCTAATTTCTTCAACCTTTCTTCATACGGAAGATTTCTAATATTATGGATCATTTTTGTCATTCTACGCTGTACTCTCTCCAATGAATCTATGTCCATTCTGTAATAAGGACACCAAAATTGGACAGCATAATCCATATGGGGTCTCACTAATGACAAGTAAAGTTTTAAGATAACATCAGCAGTTCTGTTACTCACACTCCTAGAGATGAACCCGAGAATCCTGTTTGCCTTATTACGAATGCCTATACACTGTTTTCTAGGCTTCAAATCATTGCTAACAAACACACCTAGATCTTTCTCGCAGTCTGAATTTTCTAATTCTAAATTAGCTAGTTTATATTTAACATTTGTTTGCATCTTCCCTATCTTTAATACCTTGCATTTGTCAATGTTAAACTTCATCTGCCAATTTACTGACCATTCATGTAAGGTATCTAGATCCCTTTGGAGGCACTCTATATCGCTATCTGAATCAATTGATCTCCCCATTTTAGTATCGTCTGCGAATTTACTTATCCTACTAGTTATACCTAAATCTAGGTCATTTATGTATATAAGAAACAACAGGGGACCTAATACCGATCCCTGGGGGACACCACTTTTGACTGCTCCCCACTCTGACTTGGTACCATTTATGCTGACTCTCTGTTTCCTACCAATTAGCCATGACCTAATCCATCCCAACAACGCCCCACCTATTCCATGTGCCTCAACCTTTCTCATCAATCTCTCATGAGGGACTCTGTCGAAAGCTTTACTGAAATCTAAATATATAATATCGTATGCCTTGTCATTATCTACTGCTTCATATACCTCTGAGAAAAAACTAAGCAAATTAGTAAGGCAAGAACGTCCCTGTGTGAATCCATGCTGAGAAGAATTGATTAAGTTAAATGTTTCTAAGTGGTTTCTCATTTTCCTAGCAATAATTGACTCTAGTAGCTTTCCTATGATTGAAGTGAGACTAATGGGACAGTAATTGGATGCTATTGATTTATCACCTTTTTTGAACATCGGAACTACATTTGCAAGCTTCCAAGCTTCTGGAACTATACCTGTTTCTAATGAATTGTTAAAAAGAAATGTTAATGGGTAACTTAACTCATCTCTGCATTCTTTTAATACTCTGGCATATACCTCATCGGGACCAGGCGATTTCTGAGGTTTCAGTCTGTCAATTTCCTTAAGCACATCATTTCTACTTATAGTAACCGTACTTAACCTATTTTCTATACTATCTCTATACACCTTACGGACTTCTGGAATCTGTGCCAAATTTTCATTAGTGAAAACGGATAGAAACTGACTATTTAATGTACTGCACATTTCTAAATCACTTTCTGTCATTTCTCCTATCGAAGTTTTAAGGGGGCCTATTTTATCTCTAACTTTAGATTTATATAGCTGGTAAAAAGCCTTAGGGTTATTTTTTGAGTCATTGGCTATCCTGATTTCATAATTTCTTTTGTCTGTCCTTATACATTTTTTAACCTCTCTTGATAGATTCTGATAGTAAGCAAGTAGGTGAATTTCGCCTTTCTTTATTTTCGATATATTCCTCTCTTTTTTCCTAGAAGGTCTAATAGTCTATTATTCATCCATTTGGGTTGGTTCTGTGTTGATCTAAATTTTCTTTTGGGGATATATTTATGTTGCGCATTGTGGAGTGAAGAAATAAAATTATTATATGTAGCTGTCAAATTATCCTGAGTTAAGACAGGTATCTGAGAGAGAGTATGTTCATTAGCGCACCTGGGTCCACTTAATAGTTTAACCATAGGATCGACTCTTAAGGCTCGTCTTAATCCACCATAATTGGCTTTTCTGAAATCTGGGATAAGTGTCGTATTCTCTTTAGCCTTTCCTGTCCATTGTATGTTAAAATAAATTGATTTATGATCACTATTTCCTAGTTGGTCTCCTATCTCTACATTATTTATCATTTGTTCATTATTACTGAGAACTAAATCGAGGATATTATTACCTCTAGTAGGCGAGTCTATGAATTGAAATAAAAAACTATCCTGTACCGCCTCAATAAACTCTGTTGAATCTGAGTCGCCGATTTGATGCTGCCAATCAATATTCGGAAAATTGAAATCCCCTATAATACACACATTGCTAAACCTTGATGCTATTTTCACTTCCTGCCATAAAGCTGTACCTTCGTTTCTACTCATATTTGATGGTCTATAAATAACTCCAATAATTATGGTCTCACTACCTTCGCTAACCTCAACCCAAACACTTTCGTTATCAGTATTTAGTCTAATACCTGATTTAATACAGCTTTTTAAAGAACTCCTGACAAACACTGCTATTCCGCCGCCCCTCCTACTTGTTCGGTCGCGTTTAAACAAACTATATCCTGGTATATGGAATTCTGCTAAAAAATTTCTTGATTCTGTATTAATCCATGTTTCAGTCAGTGCTATAATGTCTATATTTTCGTTGCTAACAAGTGCTCTAAGTTCATCCATTTTGTTACATAAACTCCTACATTTTGTATAATATAATCGCAATGAATTTATTTTACTGGTATCGGATTTACCTTTATTTCTAACTGAATTCCCATCTTCTGTTACACCTTTAATATTTCTACTAGCAGTACAATTAAAATCCTGTGACTGATATTTTCTATTCCTATCTGATGTACCAGTACGGCAATTTACCCTATCTAGACAATTATTCTTACTCATATTCTCAGGCTTTATTTTCAGCGAAACCCCGCGACAATCCTATCTATTGACCTAGCTAATAAATAATGATAAATAATGATAATATTCAAGTGGTTAATTGCTACAAATATTTAGGACATATCATTTTAAACAATTTTAAAGATCTTAATGGTATAGATTTTAAACTAAATAATTAATTTGCATTCTTCTTTTAACAATATTTTTTAAGATTTTAAAGTTTTAGATATCAATGCTCTTCTATTTTTATTCAATTCTTATTGTGTCCCTGATTATTGTCTACCTCTCTGGAATGCCCAGGCAAGTTTTAAGTCTAAAATGTTTAAATGTTTTTAAGTGGCATACCATAATGCCTTAAAAAGAATGATTGGTGTTCCTCGTTTTACAAGCGGCCACATTACTGCAAACAACTGTAATCAGTTATTACTAAAATATCATACTGCACTGACTCAAGCAAGATATCTAAAAAGATTAATGACACTGCATAACCCACTCATCAGGTATAACATGACTTACCTAAAAGGTGGATTTCTTATTAATAATATCATTGCCTTATTTAAAGCTAACTATAACATAAACATTGTTCAAGAAGATAATTTTTTTTTTTTTTTTTTTTTCTATATTCCAGTTTACTTCCTCTCGGGCATAGGCTGAGAGCCTTAACATTCACCGCTTTACAATGAACAGTGAAGCCCGTGAGGTCTTGTTCCAGTCTAGGGAGTGAGACATGTGAACCACGTAGAGTACAACGAGCACCTGCCATCTTGCCTTCACATGAGGCACGGTGCTCACTCATGGCCCGAAACGACCCCATCTCTGAAGCCACCTCGTTCCCGTGCTTCACTGTCTCATCCCCTACACTCGGACTCTCACACTTACACACACACAACGCCACCTGTTGAGCTGATAACTCACCAGGCATTGCACCCCTATAGCATATTTTGAATATGGGAATATTCATACAGTGCTATTTAATCAGGGAACAATGAGGGTATTTTATTGACGTTTCGGTGGGCTTGTGGTAATGCACTGATACTAGGTACAGCACAAATTCCATCCCAATAATATCTTCCCATTGATACATCGGGATTTGAACCCGGGACCTTTGGATTACCAGGCCAGTGGCAAGACCACTCCACCACACCTCCCCTATAGATATAGATATCATAACCTCTCGAATATCTTGGGTTCAGAGACATGACGAAAGGCGTGGTCCTTGTATATATTATGGCTTCTGAAATATCATTAATTCTTAGTAATCTTATTGTTTTGTTTGTACTTTATTAATTAACAATTCTGTGTTTTTTTAACACTTTTTAACTTCATCTATCTATCTATTGCCGGACGCCTTACTCCCCTTACGAGGGTGGCCATACACAGAATGCCCCCAAGCGGACCTATTCACTGTGAGAGGGACAATCCGAGCCAGTTTAGTTAAGGACTTACAGGATTGACCACTCAATTTAGGATCCGTCCGACTCCGAGGCCCTCTGTGCATCTTGTTAGCACTATTTTTCTACAGTGGTGTTTGGCTAATCCATCCACTAACCTGCCTTACCCTTAGGTAAGCAGTACGGATTTGTATCAGGTTTACTCCCCTAGACAGGTTGCCAACCAAGGCTGACGAGTCCCATCCACCCGGATTTGTATAAGGTTGTCTCCCCTAGATGAGTTGTCGACCAAGACTAACGAGTCCCATCCACCCTTTAACTTCATATGATGCTATAATCTTTAATGTTTGTATTTCTATAGTTTTAATGTGTTCAATATCCAAGTTTTCTTTACTTTATATTGTTTTGTATATTACACATTTGTTTTAAGTAAACAAAAAAATATATACACTTCTTTATCAGATTATATAATGTTTTTTAAATTGTTTCGACTAGTTAGCCTAATTATTTTAAAGGTTTCTATTGTATTTATGATTTTATTTGTTTCTAATTTTTTTCTGGCTTTTACATTTTAATTTAACTATAATAATAATAATAATAATATTTATTCAGTTAGCAATTTACAGAGTTGGTACCACATAGTTTGTTACAAATATGACATGTACCAGCCTTGCATAATTCCAACTAAGGATAGCCCAATAAGGCCGTTAGGCGTATTTCCATTGGGGTCCTTGTGGGATTAGGTTAGCTGGGGAAAATGGGGAGGATAAAGAAATAGATACTTTAGAGAAAGTATGTCTAGGGGGTTATTTTAAGATACCTTACATCCTATAGTAAATATCAGTAATCCGTAATCAGTAATCATTTCAGTTTGGTTTGTCTATCTCTTATGTCGCATTTAGTAGTAGACATAAGCTTGGTGCTCCCTTCTCGCAGCTGTCCGGTTCAGGTGTTCCTTCAGGCTACGTCTGAAGGAATACAGTGTTCTCTTTTCACGGACTGACTGGGGTAGGTCGTTCCAGTCTTTGATGGCGGTGAAGAAGAATGTTTGCTTACCCTGTCCTTGGATTCTCGGGACCTTAAAATTAAACATCCTGTTTCATGTATTATGTCCACTCCTCTCATTTGCTTTAACAAAATCATTCTTTAGGTACTCTGGAGCTCTGTCATAGAACATTTTGAAGGCATTAGTGAGCCTGATTTGTTTGGCCCTGTCAGCGACATTGAGCATACCTAGTGACTGAAGTTGTTCCTGGCCAACATGTGATCTGGGTCCTAGGTTCAGCATGAACCTAACCATTTTATTTTGAGTGACCTGAAGTTTGTGCTGTGCTGATTTAGATGATGCAGAGTATCAGGATGACACAGAATAGTCAAAATTACATTGAACAAGCGCTTGGCAGAGGGTCTTTTTGGTCGCCGCGGGCAAGCATCCCACCTGTCTATACAGGTATTTTATACGTGCTCTACACTTAGGATAGATTCCAAAATTGTTTCACCTGACAAACTCGCGTCCAGTTTTAGTCCGAGATATTTAACTTGTGACACTGTTATTATAGGAATATCTTTACAGTTGACCGAGAAGCCCACAATGTCTTTCAGTTTGCGTTTTGTTCCACATAAGATGGCTTCCGTCTTGCCCAGGTGAAGAGATAGTCTATTGTCCACTAGCCATTCACTACATGATTCTAGTTCTTTGGAAAGTGAAGCGGCAATACTTATTGGGTCTTTTCCTGAAACAAGGAGCACGCTGTCGTCTGCATACAGTAATAATTTACATGAGACGCTCAGTTCCATGTCGTTCACATAACAGAGAAAGAGTAAGGGACCAAGGATGCTTCCCTGTGGGACCCCACAGTTAATTGGCATAGGATCAGATATATTATCGTCAATTTTGACTCTTTGGGTTCTACCACTAAGATAAGATTTAAACCAGTTCACAGACCCTATGCCCATTGCTTGTAGTTTATTACATAGGATATCATGGTCTACTGTGTCAAACGCTTTTTGTAGATCAAGAAGAACCATACCGGTGTAGTTACCTTTAGACATTTCTTTACGAATGTGATCCGTTAAGTGGATGAGACAGGAGTCTGTCGAGTACATGCATCTGAAACCTGATTGAAACTTATAGAATAGATCATTTTGTTTGAGGTAGTGTTCAATTTGGGTGTATACCGCTCTTTCAAGGAATTTAGATACAATACATAATATGCTAACTGGTCTGTAGTTACCAACTTCTAGTTTATTTCCTTTCTTGAATAGAGGGGTTACAATAGCTTCCTTCAGTTCAGCAGGTACAGTGTTGGTGTTAATTGACAAGTTGATGATGTGGGTTAGGGGGCCTGCTATACCAATGGCTCCATTTCGTAGAAATTTGGCAGGAATTTTGTCTGGTCCTGTGCTTTTATGTACATTTAGGTTAGACAGCTCGTCAAAAGTGTATTTTGGTGTAACATTTTGCAATCCAAATGTGTTTAGGTGTATGTCTTTATCTCTGTAGAAATTTCGAAAGGTGGCCGTTGTTGTTGTGTATTTATTGAGAGGTTGAGGTAGGTTCTGTGCAAGTGTGTTTGCTATGGAGGTGAAGAAGGAGTTGAAGTAGGTTGAAATTTGTCGTTTATCGTGGCAAATCTGATCATTAATGGTGAGAGCAATATTAGTGTTAGACGAATCCCTTGTCTTGTTGCTGTAGCCTGTTGTTTGTAGGTGCCTCCATAGTTTATTTGGGTTATTCTGATATTCCTCTGCCTTATTGTGAAAATAATTAGTTTTCGCTGATTTTATTTTCCTACTTAGTTTATTCCTGGCCCTGTTGAACTCATGTTTCAGACCTTGATCCTGTCTATGTTTCGCTAGCCTTTTTAACAGATTGTCTCTGTGTTCCAGATGGTGTAGTATGTCATTGTTGATCCATGGGTCTGACCTTGCTTTAATTCGTATGTCTTTCAGAGGAGCTATTTCGTCTAGAATGTTTGTGATGATGGTTCTGAAGCCAACCCATGCGTCATTAACGTTTGTACTTCCAAACACTGGAGACCAGTCTGTATTCCATAAAATGTCCAGAAATGTTTCTTTATTGTAGTTTTTGAGTGACCTTGTTTTGATAACCTTGTGATTCTCTAGGGTAATTTTTGTGGTTTTTCGTGTGCAATATGTGACGAAGTGATCACTTATCCCAGTCTGTATAACCCCTGATTGGGATATTTTGTCCTCTCTGTTACAGTTTATGTGGTCTATTATTGTGGCAGTGTTCTCAGAGATACGTGTGGGGGTTGTGATGAGTTGTTTGTGATTGTGCATTGTCAGTATATGCCTATATTCTCGTACAAGCCTATCATTTCGTTGTTTGTAACACAGGTTAAAATCCCCTAGTATGATGGATTCATTCCGAGGGTCTAGCGATGACAACGTTCGTTCAAATTTGGTCAAGAATTGTGTGTCGTCTGGTGGCCTATAGCATACCCCAATTGTGATGGGTCTTGTCCTCGGCAGGTGTAGATCGATCCACAGAGCTTCGTGATTTTCTACATGGAGGTCGGTCCTAGTTGTGTGTGTGAGGTTGTGTTTTACATACAGACATACTCCTCCCCCATGCCTATTGCGATCATTCCTAACCATATTGAAACCTTGAATGTTTATTTCACTATCGTTTATACTTGAATCCAGCCAGGTTTCTGTGATTGCAATTATTGAAGCTTTGGCCTTATTAGCTAACAAGTTTAATTCTGACAATTTATGGTACATTGATCTGGCGTTAATGTGGATAAGATGGAGCCCTTTGTTGGTGAACACTCTGTATTCATCTTTGATTTTGAATGTGTCCTGGTTGGATTCTGAGTTGTTAATACTAATTGGTTCATTTACATTAATATTCGGTAATGAATGCAAGGCACATATGTTGCATAGGAATTCCCATTCTTCACTGTTGGTCTTCTTAGAGATGCACTTAATGTGAGCTACAGTTTTACACTTAACACAGTTTATGATCCTTTGTTTTCTTGTTATGAGTGATTCACATATTTCACAAATGATTTTAGGACCCTTAATAGCTACTTCCCTACATTTATCGCATTCCACTTCTTTTCTGCTAGTAACGTAAGTACATCGATCGTGTACTGTTTCATTACAACTACTACATTGTGACGTTGTACTCCTTTTGTTGAATCCAATATCGCACACTATACATATTTTCCTGTTACTGTTCATCGTACGTCTGGCGGTGTGGTGATCAGCTGTGCGCCGTGAGCGGCTGATGGTGTGTGAGCGCGTGAGATGAGGACAGGTTGTGGCTCCCCCTTGCCCCTTCCCACCCCTACCTGTATTTGTTGTTTTCTGTCCTTGTTCTTGGCCGTTGTTGCTGCTTTATTGTTGATGTTGTTGCGACTGATCCCTTCTTTTTTTGCTGTTCTGGTTGCATGTTGAGCTACCTGGGTCGCCGATAGTGTTGGGTTGTGTTGTAGTAGGTTTGGTTGATTTGTTGTACAGCGGCGTCGTGTTGTGGGGGGTGGGTGGTTTCTCTTGTTGTCTTTCTTGTTCGTTGCTGTTACTTCATTGTTGTTGTGTTTGCTAGAGCTTCCTGCTTGTTTGGGTGTTCTGGTTGCATGTTGTGTTACTTGGGTCACCGATATCTGTGGTAGTGATGATACAGTTGAGGGTAATGTTGAGTAGGTAGAATGTTGGCACTGTGCTGGCGGTTGCCCTGCGGTCTTGGTTGTGAGTTGGAGCGTGACGGGAGACTTGGGTGCCTGCTGGCCCAGTTTGTTATAACGAATTTTACTGCTAGGGACTGTTGAAATGTCGGTGTCTGCCTTACTTGTTTGGTGGTGAGGTTTCTTCAACGTTGAACTAGGGCCGGGGTTGGTCTCTACATCTCCGCAGCTAATTAGAGTGTAGCACAATAGGTGTTGTAGCGAGGTTGTGCCAGAGTATTTGCCAAGGCGCGGCGTCTTCACGATATATGAAATAGACCAGGCAGGAATGGTGAAAGAAATTTCACTCGTGTGTGATTTCTGTGTGACGAGGTCCCTCAATACTTGTTTAGTGTTGACCTGGTACACTACCGGTCCCCTCTGCACCTGTATATCAGCACAGCCCCTCTGGATGTTCAGAAGGATGATACATAGAGCTAGTTATAAATAGTTATAAATAAATAGTTATAAATAAATGTACCACCAGGGACTGGCAGGTTTTGAAAACAAAAAAGATCCAGAAACAACAGCGAATGGGATAGGAGTGAAGGAAAAACCATATAAAAACGATCAAAAAAGTTAAAAATTGGTCCTACGGAGCCCCCGAAAACGTATTTTACAAGAGTAAAAAATTGAAGGCAAAAACACCCAAAAACTATGTTTTTGCGCACTCACGCGCAGCGGTTGGACTTTGAGAGTTTTTAACCATCGGCAAGGTTGCGTGGGATACTTACACAGTTCCCATACAAATGTGAGCCCTCTAGGTGCCATAGGACCGGAGTAATTAACATTGACGACACGTTGTCGTCGCTGGGGTTTAGCATTACATACATTGCCGACGACACGTTGTCGTCGCTGGGGTTTAGTGGGTTAATATGCTAAAACAAATTTCAGTTAATTATCTTTTTATCAAGTTATTTTGTTTACAGCTTTATTATTTATTATCACATAATTAGTAATTGTATTGCATTTGTGTACTCTTTTAAATAAAATTTCTGTTGTTTACACTTTTAAACGTCATATAATACCGGTACTATAATATTTGATGTTTGTATTTATATATTTGTTAATGTGTTCATTATCTTGGTTGTCTTTACTTTTGTAATATGTTTTATATTACACATTTGTTGTAAGTAATTTTTTTAAATTATATATTTCTTTATCAGATCTTATAATTTGTTTACACATTGTTTGGATAAGTTAATTCTTGTATAGGTTATTATTGCTTTTATGAGTTTATACTTTTCTCAATTTGTTTTCCGGCTTTTACATTTTAATTTCATATGATAAAACAAATTCAAGTAATTATCTTTTTATTAAGTTATTTTGTTTATAGCTTAATTTTTTATTATCACATAATTATTAATTAGGCAGAGAGTCTGCAAACTACTAATGCCCCTTTCCCACATGCGCGACTTCATACGATTTTCGTCGCCGAGGACGTAGTCTTGTCAATTCGCATCTAATTTCTGCGACGTGTACGATTTTGACCGTTACAAACAGATAACTAATTATACTCGGCGAAGATGTCACCGATGAATGCGATGCAATCGCCGTCATTCTGTGACGTTATTGGCGAAGTGAGCGATGTTTCGCCGAAGATCTCTGCGAGGAATGACACGTTTTCAAAAATATCTTGCGACATCATGCGATGGTCAAAGAAGACTCGCCGAATGTTCTGCGGCGTCTTCGGCGGTTCAAGCGATGGTCCGGCGATTACTTCGGCGAGGTTGTCCGAATATTTTTCCGGGCAAAAAATTCCTGCGATGAACGAACGATTCCACGGCGATCATCGCCAACGCCATCGCAGACACATCGCCGAGGTGTGCGAACCTGAGCGAATGTCACGTGAATGTGCTAAATTCAGTGGCATTAGCATCTACTCACGTTACAATCGCGCAAGTAATTGGCCCCAACAACCACCCACAACCCCCCAAACCTTCCTGTGGTATATAAAGACCTTGACTCGGTCACAGAGAACAATCTGAGATGAGCAGCCACACCGAGCATAGCTATTCTTCACCACCACCACATTAAAACCTCGACCCTTGAACGTGCCTGTTGAATCTTGAGATGGAGAGGATTACGCAGCATCTATGGAGGAATGAACGTGTTAAGCGGGCCCTTGCCACCCAGCGGACGGATCTACTTTATTTGAAATGCCTACTGGAGCTTGCCAGAAGGGAGAAGGAAGCTGACAGGGCAAGGAAGGAAGCTGAGAGGGAAAGGAAGGAGGAAGAAGAGAGGAGAAAACAGATGAAGAAGCGGAAATGTTGGACTAGAGACTGGCTGTTAAGGCGAGGTCGATTTGGGGGATATGAAAATCTCCTGAAAGAAGTTGAAGAAGAGGACCCAGCGGATTTTATAAACTTAATGAGATTGGACCCCGCACTCTTTCAAGAAATTCTCAGAAAAATTTGACCCATCATTGCCAAAAAGGACACACTTTGGAGGAAAGCCATAGATCCTGGTTTGCGTTTGGCAGTGACGTTGCGTTACCTAGCTACAGGTGACAGCTACAAGAGTCTCAGTTACTTGTTCAGGATAGCGCACAACACCATCTCCAAAATTGTGCCCAACGTCTGTGAGGCTATTGTCAGTGCATACATGGCTGATGTAATTGTTTGTTCTACAACACCAGAAGAGTGGAAGGCTGTTGCAAATAAATTTGCTAGCAAGTGGCAATTTCAACATGCTTTGGGCGCCTTGGATGGCAAACATGTTGCCATCAGAAAACCACCCAAAGGTGCCTCTACCTTCTACAACTATAAAGGTTACCACTCCATTGTGCTGCTTGCCATCGCTGACGCTGACTACAAATTCCTCTTCATCGATGTTGGATCGTGCAGAGGGATCAGCATCAGATGGTTGGTTGTTTCTACGAATCCCTATTTGTTTGCTGTTGGAGAGGAATGACGTTGGTGTTCCTGAGCTTGAACCGCTTGAAAACGGGAACGAGGAGATTCCATTCTTCTTCATTGGTGACGACGCATTTCCACTGAGGACCTGGCTGATGAAACCTTACCCAATGAGAGGTTTGGATGATGATCAACGCATATTCAATTACCGCCTACCCAGAGCCCGGAGAGTGGTTGAAAATGCGTTTGGTATAATGTCTGCCAGGTAAAAGCCAAATTTAAAAAAATATGTCAATCGTTTTAATGTATATTTAAATATATATATATATATATATAGTTACATTACCATACATAAAAATATGAATAAATATATATATGTCTATACATATATACAGTATATATACATAGCAAATTTTATGTGTTTGTGTACATACGGTACATCCACATCCTACGCCCGTATGGCCTCAGGCCCATGTCGACTAGCAACATTTGTCCATCTTTAAAAGCTTATAATAACCTTCTGGCTTCACTTTAATATTTGGGATTGCAGTTCGTTGTTAAAAGAATCTGACTTGTGTGGGTTGGTCGCCCTAATCGAGTTTCCCATTTCATTCTCTTATAAAGTTTTCATGGAGAAACTAATATATTTTTTCCCCAGACTAACTGTATTTATTGTTTTAACCATTCTCATTACAGGTTCCGGTGTCTGCTAACGACCATGCCTATCCATCCGAATCAAGTTGAATCCGTTGTGCTGGCCTGCTGTTGTCTACACAATGTCGTTCGTGACAGGAATCCCTCTGATCGACGGGGTCTTGTCGTGGAGGAGAACATTGCAACAGGAGAAATCGTAAATTTGGTACGTCCGGCCGACATTCTAGACTGTCTTGGGAGGCATCGGGGCAACACAGCTACCAATGATGGAAGACTCTTCGTGACAGTCTCAAACACTATTACAACTCACCAGCTGGGAGTGTGGCATGGCAAAACACGATGATAGGACGAACCCCATCAGAAACCTAAAACATACCCTAATAAAATGTAAAGATAATGTGATTATTGTTTAATTTCTACTCCATGTCATGACCAAGTAATGTGCGTAGTAAGAAAACATTTGTTGTATGATAACTTATTTTATTCAACAACATCTGGCTAATGTCATATTGGGTGAATATTCGAATTACGGAGACATAATATTATTTACTAGCTACGAACATCTTGTATGACAAAAATTAACGAAACATACAAACAAATTCCTCTCTATCTGGACCTTGGTGAAACCTGTCTAAAGTAGAACCAGGTGGCTAATTATCCGAGACCCCCACCCCCACCAACAGTCACACACGCACGCACACACAAACATACACACAAACCCAGGTGGTTAATTGCCCCAATGGCTAATCTCTAACACGACCAACCCTCCAGCCTGTGGCAGTGGCTGTCCACCAGATACTCACACACACACACATACACACACACCCACAATTTAATAATTGTGTACTTTGTAGAGGAATTATTTGCATACTTTATTCGTACGTATAATAATATAATAATACTTTTTAGATTAAAAAAGTTAGTCAACTATTGGCATTCAGGTATATAATTAATATTTACTATTCATTATTAAGATAATGTTAAGATAATGTGATTATTCTTTATTTTGTACTCCATGTCATGATCAAGTAATGTGCGTAGTAAGAAAACATTTGTTGTATGATAACATATTTTATTCAACAACATCTGGCTAATGTCATATTGGGTGAATATTCGAATTACGTAGACATAATATTATTTACTAGCTACGAACATGTTGTATGACAAAAATGAACGAAACATAAAAGAAAATTCCTCTCTATCTGGACCTTGGTGAAACCCGTCTAAAGTACAACCAGGTGGCTAATTATCCGAGACACCCACCCCACCGACAGTCACACACACACGCACACACAAACATACACACGCACACACAAACATGCACACAGACCCAGGTGGTTAATTGCCCCAATGGCTAATCTCTAACACGACCAACCCTCCAGCCTGTGGCAGTGGCTGTCCACCAGATACTCACACACACACACACACACTTTAATAATTGTGTACTTTTTAGAGGAATTATTTTCATACTTTTATCGTACGTATAGTAAAATAATACTACATTTTTATATTAAAACAGTTAGTCAAGTATTGGCATTCAGGTATATAATTAATATTTATTATTCATTGACATTTGTCTGGTTTTCATTTTGTGTCTAGGAAATATATAAGAACATAAGAACATAAGAAAATGGGAGTCTGCAGAGAGCCGATTGGCCTAAGCAAGGCAGATCCCTGTCCCACACAACCCCAATTACAAAGCCCAATTATAGGCTCAACACTCTAATACCCTGAGGATCATCTTACCAAAACGGTTAGAGATTAACGCAGGATTACGGGGGTCTGCAGAGCGCTGATTGGCCCAACCCTGCTGATCCCCCTTCACACCCAACCCTTCTCGTCCATATGCTTATCCAATTTTATCTTAAAGCTCCCTATCGTTTTTAATCCCACTATAGCACTTGGTAGTCCATTCCACCCATCTACAACTCTGTTACCAAACCAATATTTGCCTATATCTTTTCTGAAACGAAATTTATCTAATTTGAAACCATTGGTACGAGTTCTTTCGCTATCACTGAGCTTTAGTACATTTGTCATGTCCCCTTTGTTAATCCCACTAACCCACTTGAACACCTCTATCATATCCCCTCTAACTCTGCGTCTCTCTAACGAATGTAAGCCTAATTTCTTCAACCTTTCTTTATACGGAAGATTTCTAATATTATGGATCATTTTTGTCATTCTACGTTGTACTCTCTCCAATGAATCTATGTCCATTCTGTAATAAGGACACCAAAATTGAACAGCATAATCCATATGGGGTCTCACTAATGACAAGTAAAGTTTTAAGATAACATCAGCAGTTCTGTTACTCACACTCCTTGAGATGAACCCGAGAATCCTGTTTGCCTTGTTTCGAACGCTTATACACTGTTGTCTAGGCTTCAAATCATTGCTAACAAACACACCTAGATCTTTCTCACAATTCGAGTTTTCTAATTCCACATTAGCTAGTTTATATTTAACATTTGTATGCATCTTCCCTATCTTTAATACCTTGCATTTGTCAATGTTAAACTTCATCTGCCAATTTACTGACCATTCGTGTAAGGTATCTAGATCCCTTTGGAGGCACTCTATATCTCTATCTGAATCAATTGTTCTCCCCATCTTGGTATCGTCTGCAAATTTACTTATCCTACTAGTTATACCTAAATCAAGGTCATTTATGTATATAACAAACAACAGAGGACCTAATACAGATCCCTGGGGGACACCACTTTTGACTGCTCCCCATTCTGACTTCGTACCATTTATGCTGACTCTCTGCTTCCTACCAATTAGCCATGACCTAATCCATCCCAACAACGCCCCACCTATTCCATGCGCCTCAACCTTTCTCATCAATCTCTCGTGGGGGACTCTGTCGAAAGCTTTACTGAAATCTAAATATATTATATCATATGACTTGTCATTATCTACTGCTTCATATACCTCTGAGAAAAAACTAAGCAAATTAGTAAGGCAAGAACGTCCCTGAGTGAATCCATGCTGAGAAGAATTTATTAAATTAAATGTATCTAAGTGGTTTCTAATTTTACTAGCAATAATTGACTCTAGTAGCTTTCCTATGATTGATGTAAGACTAATGGGACGGTAATTGGATGCTATTGATTTGTCACCTTTTTTGAAGATCGGAACTACGTTTGCAAGCTTCCAAGCTTCTGGAACTATACCTGTCTCCAATGACTTGTTAAATAAAAATGTTAATGGGTAACTTAACTCATCCCTACATTCTTTTAATACTCTAGCATATACCTCATCAGGACCAGGCGATTTATGAGGTTTCAGTCTGTCAATTTCCTTAAGCACATCATTTCTACTTATAGTAACCGTACTTAACCTATTTTCTATACTATCGCTATATACCTTACGGACTTCTGGAAACTGTGCCAAATTTTCATTAGTGAAAACGGAAAGAAATTGACCATTTAATGTACTGCACATTTCTAAATCATTTTCTGTCATTTCTCCTATCGAAGTTTTAAGGGGACCAATTACATCTCTAACCTTGGATTTATATAGTTGGTAAAAAGCTTTAGGATTATTTTTTGAGTCATTGGCAACCTTAATTTCATAATTTCTTTTTTCTTTCCTAATATCCTTTTTTACCTGTCTTGATAGATTCTGATAGTAAGCAAGTAGGTGAATTTCGCCTTTTCTAATTTTTCTATATATTCCTCTCTTTTGTCCTAGAAGATCTAATAGTCTATTATTCATCCATTTGGGTTGGTTCTGTGTTGATCTAAATTTTCTTTTGGGGATGTATTTATTTTGTGCATTGAATACTGACTTGATAAAATTATCGTATGTATCTACCAAGGTTGACGTCTCTTCCTGACTTAAGATGACAGGTGCCTGAGAAGGGGTACACTCATTTGGACACCTGGATCGACTTAATTTTTTGACCATAGGGTCCGCTAATAGGGCTCTTCTTAACCCACCATAATTGGCTTTTCTAAAGTCAGGTATTAATGTTGTATTCTCTCTGGTATTACCTTTCCATTGTATATTAAAATACACAGAATTGTGGTCACTATTTCCTAGGTGGTCCCCTATCTCTACATTATTTACCATATGTTCATTGTTACTGAAAACTAAATCGAGAATATTATTACCTCTAGTCGGCGTATCTATGAATTGAAATAAAAAACTATCTTGTACTACCTCTATAAACTCCTCAGAATCAGAGTCTCCTATTTGATGCTGCCAATCTATATTCGGAAAATTAAAATCCCCCATAATGCACACATTGCTAAACCTTGATGCCATTTTAATTTCCTCCCATAATGACGTTCCGTCATTTCTACTCATATTTGGCGGTCTATACATAACTCCAATAACTATGGTCTCACTACCTTCGTTAACCTCTACCCAAACACTTTCATTATCGTTATTTAGTCTAATACCTGATTTAATACAGCTTTTTAATGTACTCCTGACAAACACTGCTATACCGCCACCCCTCTTACTTGTTCGGTCATATTTAAACAAACTATATCCTGGTATATCAAATTCTGCTAAAAAATGCCTGGTTTCTGTATTAATCCACGTTTCAGTTAGCGCTATTATGTCTATATTTTCTTTGCTAACAAGGGCTCTAAGTTCGTTCATTTTGTTACATAGACTCCTACAGTTTGTGTAATATACTCTCAATTTACTTCTTTTCTTTATACCTAATTTACCTTTGTTTTTAGCGACATTTCCATCTTCTGTTGCACCATCACTACTATTATTTGCATTATAGTCATCATTTTTAGCATGAGACTGAATATCCTTATCGCTTTCGCCTGACGCTAAAATTGTTCCAATTAACCTCTCATTTACACTCTCAATATTTCTGTTCAAAACCCCACAACCACCCTATCTAAAGAACTAGCTAATGTAGAAACCCCTAACCGTGAAAGATGAACCCCATCCCTTGCGTACATCCCATCTCTCCCATAGAAACTATCCCAGTTATCAATGAATGGTATTGCTTTTTCTTTGCAATATTTCTCCAAACGGCAATTGACACCAATCGCCCTGGATGTCCATTCCTTGGGAACTCCTCTTCTGGGTAGGATACAATGTACTACAGGGATCCCTCCCTTCATCCTAACTTTATCTAACACATCCCGATACTGCTGCAGCAGTTCCTCACTTCTACCCTTACCAACATCGTTACTCCCGGCACTGAGACAGATAATGGGGTTATCTCCACTATCTTCCAAGATGTGGTCCATCTTCTCTAAAACCCTCCCAACTCCATGGCCAGGCAGACACACAACCTTCCTAAGTTTAGTGCGGGTAGCCCTAACTAAATGTCTTACCATGGAGTCGCCCACAATCGACACAGACTTACCTTCTCGGGACACAGACTTACCTTTCCCTCGGGAGGATCCAGCAGCTGCAGTTGGAGAACCCCCGGTGGTGGCAGAAGGTCCCTTGGTGGTGGTGGTGGTGGGGGTAGTGGTGGTGGTAGGTAGCACAGCGTCAGAGGTTGGAGCTGAGTCGGCGGCAGGCACTTCGGTTATCCCTCCCTTATCCTGACTATCTTTTCCCTCACATTCGTCTCGCAAAGGAGAGAATGTATTTGTCACACTCATACCTATTCTACTATCCTGCTTCTTGAGTGTGACTTTCCCACCCGTATTTTTAACAACCTGCCATGAATACAATTTTTCATCAACTTCCTCCCTTTTCCCCTTACTTGACTTTATTTCCTCTTGGCTAAGCTTGAAAGCTAGATTTTCGTCTTTAATCAAATCCACTTCCCTCTGAAGTTTAACATTAACCTCCCTTAGAGCCAAGACCTCTTCCTTCACCACAACCATCTCCTCTCTTACCTGGAGAATAAGATGATGCAGATCAGTTAGAGACTCGCACTCCATACCTGCCATGATCCCAATAAGCTTAGCGAGGAACAAGAAACTAAGTACAGAAAAAACAAAAACAAGTAAACTAACAGCTAAAAACTGAGCTATAACACTTTTATATAACACGAGTGCACTGCCCCCAAACACAGGTAGGTGTAATGGTCACTAAAGGTCACTGGTAAGTGGTCCGGACAGGAGCTCAGATTAACACAACCTTCTCTGTCACTGACTGTCACTGAACTGACAATGAATATGACAATCATTATCTTGCTTATATATATTTTTTTTCATAGGTAAAGTATTATATTAATAATCTCTGTTAAGGTAACATACGTCTTTATCATTAATAAAAAATATTCATTGATTTATTCTTTTATGAGTTTGATTGTGTGTAGCACACACACAAAAACACACACCTATGGTCAGTATGGCGTATGTGACAATCGACATTGATATGTCAGTCGTACAAACATACACGCATTGTATTTTATATTTCATTAATCTCACCACCACACCAAAGACTACCAATGAAGTTATTCTAATTATTATATGATCCACCTGGAATCGAACCAGGGTTAGCGCACGGCTTGAATGAACTCGTCCATCGCTTTATAAATAGATTTCATCATTGTCAACTAGTTTGAGTATTTGATTAAGCTATTATTTTCGTAGGTATATATATTTACAGTTTCTTATATTCACAAAGTATCATGTATTAACATTCAAGTCATTCAATATTATTTAATATTCTTTTATAACAATTTGTATGTATTTTATTTCGTGTATTAAATATTAGTATTATATACTATTCATTTATTAAGTTCTTCTTATGATCAACATTTTGTGTATAAGAAATATATAAGATTTGTTTTCTTTGTTAAAATGTTATATTATAGATATTGTACCGCCAATGTCTCATAAATAAGTTTATTTAATTCATCCAGGTATTTGCTGAATCACTGTACATTTTAACTTTAGCGGAACAACAATTTAGATATATGTTTAACAAAGAAGCTAACTCAATTTTAAAGTATACTTTATCATCAATGAAACAGGGAATATGGGAAAATAATAGAAAATTGTAGTTTTTTTGTTAATACCTTTATTTACATAAAAAAAATTGTAATTTATTCATTTAATGTGGCCAACCATGCTGGTTGACGCGGCAGGGGTATGAATCATCATGTCCATCGTTGTGACCGGTGACATGGCCACTGGTGGTTGCCCAGGCGACAAAATTGGGAAGAGCCCAGGTGAAGGTGAAGGTGAAGGTGTTGTCCCTGGCATCAACCTGGTTGGGGTAGGGAGACGTGGAGGTTGGCCATGGTAGGGTACTGTGTAGAGTTGAGGAGGTTGTCCCGGAAGAAGTGGAGTAGCAGGTGGATGAAGGAGGTGACCCGGCAGTTGTGTCGGCGCCCGCGGGTCGCCCGGAGGATACGCCAGTGGTAGCTGGTAGTGTACAGGCGGATAATTTAATGGGGCCACGTAGGTGTTGGTCGTTGACACAATTGGCAACGGTGTCACCGTTACTGGTGTGTCCGCCAGGTCCGTGACCACAGGAACTATGGTTGTAGGTGCCGCCACAACTGCAGGTCTTGATGCCTGGATTGCCTGTAGTGCCTGCCGATCGAAGTTGCACATCAACTCATCCACCATCAGAGGGTCTATCCTCATGAGCTTACACTCCAGGGCATCACAGTAGCTCCGTATCTGTGTGTGGAGCAATGATTTACCCTGGGCCGGCTTCTCCCGCGTGTCGACGGAGTCCTCGTATTTGCTGAGGAGCTGAATAAGTAAAAAAACATACATTAATGTCACAACAATATTAATTAAAAAATATTTAATGACCATGATGAAGTGTGATGATGGAAATATGATTTCTGTTTTCTGTTTAAAGAACTTATAAAGTATGAGTAAAAAGGCATAAATATATTTAACTCTATACATATAGATATATATATATTATAATTATTATATATATATATTACGATTAAATGCTTACTCTGTTCAAATACAGGGGATCTTCTTTGGCCGGGGGCGCCGCCAGATGTCCACGTTTTGCCCCCACACCCCTTCTGTGTGTTGAGGGCATCACCGGAGAGTTTGACAGCTCTTCCCATGGCTGGCCCATCGCGTCATCCACCTGTGCTTCGTCCTCCTCCACGACGACCACCTCCTCCTCGTCCTCCTCCTCCTCCACGTTCTGCTGTGGCTGCGATATTTTCTGGATCTGAAAGTAAAATACAATAAATACCATATCGAACTTGTCAAGCATTATACAGTCAAACATAGTAATAATCTTACACACAACCGAAAGTTAATATGAGCATGTAAATATACGTTACTATATATAGCAAATGTTTTCATATATCATTGTTCGTACCTTCTTGCTGCTGATCCTTGGTTCCTTTTGGGAAACATTTTCCTTAAGGAAGGAAAATGTGTCCCAAATCCATTGATCCCTCATTGTCCGGGTTTTGGCTTTGGAGCCGCTCTTCCTGGTGAGGTTGAGGAGTTTGCCGTACTGTGTCCTCGTGTTTCCATAAAATTTGGACACATGAGCCGCTGAAAAGGAAACGAGAGAGAGTGCATTACAAACATCATGAGAATATGTCGATATTTGGTGAGATTGAGGGGAGATTATTTAAAAAACAAAAAAAAGGGGCAAGCGCTAGAAATCGACAGAAATATCACATTTTTCACGTGTCATGTTGTTAGATTATTGTGTAAATGTGTTCATAGCACCACGTTCATCACACAAACTATTATATAGATTTACAAATAACTCATACCCACTTACTTGGTAAATTCAGTTGCTTCCCTTTCTTCTCGAAAATGCGCACCTTGTAGTTCTTGTCGTGGTAACGAGCGTCTGACTTGGCCCATAGGGCTGGGTGATTTTGGATCCAATCTGCCAGGTCGTTTTCCATGGTGGCAGTTATGACTCCGTATGTGGCAGCAGCGTCGTCACTGTCGGAGGACGAGTTCTCCTCCGGGGTAATGTTGATCTGGTCGATGTCATCTTGGCTCCTGTGGACCTCAACCACCAATTTGTCCTGTGTGGAAAAAAGTTGCTGGCTCGGCTGATTTTCCTGGGGCCTATCCATGTCCATTGACGTCCCCTCTCCTTCAGCACCCGGCATGGCAAGCAGAACATCATCGGCTTGGATGACGGGTGTCTCACTCTCAACAGTTGTCGTGGTCGCCTTTTTCTTGTTCACCTTCTTCTTGTCCACCTTCTTCGCCACCTTCTTCAGCGTTGGTTGTGCCTTGGGAGCCATGGTAAAATGGAGAGTGTTGGTAGTTTGGAGAGTGGTGTGTTGATTATTGACTGGAAACTGTGGAATTATCTTTTCGGAGCTGTACCGCGGCCTATATACCCCCTGACCTGACCTCACCTCTGACAGACGTACAATGGATAAAATGGAGACCTGACCTGACCTCACCCCACCTCAAAACTAAAATTGAGGTACAGGGTGATAATCCCTTTTTATTACACACCTCTCGTCGAACATCCTCTTTGGCCTCGCCGAGGTGTGTCGTGAGCGTCGGTGGCGTAGCAAGGCCCTTTGCATGCCTTCTGCTGTCTCGTGCAGAGTGTAGCCCTGACGGGTACAGCCTCGGCGAGTATTAATCCGCACGGCGGCGATTTATCGACGAGGAAATAGCCGGTGATTATTGGGCATCGGCGATGTTCTTGGAACATCTGAGATCATCGGCGGGCCAGCGTGCGACGTTTTGGAACATTTTGAAGTTTTTTTTCGTGCGACACCCTCGCCGACGTCGTCGATGATCCCCGAGGGCCTCGCGGACCATTCTGCAATGATCGACGATGCTTGCGAGGGCAACGAACCCTCATGAGTCCTCGTCCCAATTATTAAACAAACCGAACATTTGCGACGACCCGCGAGGGTCCACGCGAGGCCGGGCGAAGCATGCGATTATGATGCGAGGGTATACGTTTATTGTCCGACATGTCACAAATATGGGTGTCGCCGGTGAAAATCGTAAGAAATCTCACATGTGGGAAAGGGGCATTAGAAAGTCTTAACCCGCTGAGTACCAGCTAAATATTTATAAATGTACCACCCAGGACCGGCTTATTCTGAATTTTTTTTTTTCCAGAAACAATAACGAATGAGTTAGGAATGAAGGAAAAACCACGAAAAACCGATCAAACAGATCAAAAAATGGTCCTACAGAGCCCCCGAAAACGGATTTTACAAGAGTAAAAAATTGAAGGCAATTTCCCCCAAAAAACAGGTTTTTGCGCGCTCACGCGCACACAGTTGGACTTTGAGAGTTTTCAACCATCGACATGGGTGCGTGGGATACTTACACAGTTCCCATACAAATTTGAGCCCTCTAGGTCCCATAGGACCGAAGTAATTGGGACCGGAGTAACACTGACGCAAACGTTGCGTCGCTGGGGTTTAGCGTTACATACATTACCGACGCACTGTTTGCGTCGCTGGGGCTCAGTGGGTTAAAGAAAAGACCTTTATGATGCTCTTACGCATGTAATTATTATCATATACTGAAAATTGTGTATATTATTACTCTACTACTGTAAATAACTTAATTATTGTAATCTATGTAGGAAATTACGAAATAAAATTAACCAACGAACGAACGAACTAAGTGTACTATAGACCCCACCACATACTAAGTGTACCACAGACCCCACCACACACTAAGTGTACTACAGACCCCACCACATACTAAGTGTATTACTGACCCTACCACACACTAAGTGTACCACATACCCCACCACATAGTAAGTGTAGCACAGACCCCACCGCATAGTAAGTGTACCACAGACCTCACCACACAATAAGTGTACCACATACCTCACCACATACTAAGTGTACCACAGACCCCACCACATACTAAGTGTATTACAGACCCCACCACATACTAAGTGTACTACAGACCCCACCACACACTAAGTGTGCCACAGACCCCACCACATACTAAATGTACTACAGACCCCGCTACATACTAAGTGTACCACAGACCCCACCACACACTAAGTGTACTACAGACCCCACCACATACTAAGTGTACCACATACCCCACCACATACTAAGTGTACTACAGACCCCACCACATACTAAGTGTACTACAGACCCCACCACATACTAAGTGTACTACAGACCCCACCACACACTAATTGTACTACAGACCCCGCCACACACTAAGTGTACTACAGACCCTACCACATAGTAAGTGTACTACTGACCCCACCACACAATAAGTGTACCACAGACCCCACCGCATTGTAAGTGTAGCACAGACCCCACCACACAATAAGTGTACCACAGACCCCACCACACAATAAGTGTACCACAGACCCCACCACATAGTAAGTGTACCACAGACCCCACCACACAATAAGTGTACTACAAACCCTACACATCCTCACCACATCATTACACACATTTGTTGACATATTATAATACCAATATGGAAAACAATGAAGAATTAATATGCCTGTTAAATATATTAGTCACTAGTACCCAAATCCAGAAAACAATGAATACATGATGCATAGCTAATAGAGCAAAACAGGAATATATCCTAAATAAAAATATACAAAGTCTCATTCAGCCAACAATTATTGATCATTCTATTGAACATTGGATATTACTTCCTGATCAGTGATCACCTGTGAGTATTTAACACATTCGGTACCGGTTACGTAATTTCCATCTAAAGGCCGCATCATACAGAGGTCGACCGCAACCCGACAGTAACCCGAAGGCAATGACTTGCACTTTTCACCCGAATTCACCCGAAGTCCCCGAATGAGACTCGTACCCCGACTATGACTAGAAAGCAATTCGAATGCTACCCGAGGGACTCGAATGCGTCTCGAATATGAGTCGATGTTATCCCGTATATTACTCGAAACTAACCAGAAGTTGAACGGAATTGAATCGACCATGAGTCGAAAGCTAATCGACGGTGACTCGAGTAGCAGATACCAACCCGAGTTAAAACGGAGTCACACCCGAAGTAACCCGACTTAAAACCGAATGAAAACTGAACCCCACCCGAAGTCAGGAACCCAACCGGAATGAAACCAGAATGTAAGTCGAACGTGACTAGAATAAATCGATTATGACACGATTATGAGGTTACGTATCACCCCACTATATAAAGAGAGGATGTGCTCACACAAACTTCATTTGTACAGTGCACCCAACACAGCAACATGTCACTGGAAAGCAACCTCCCGGACCCATCACGACCAGAAGAGATGGATGACGAGGCATTGGAGTTGGCAATCTTAAGGCAGGAGATAGTTAATGCCAACCTCAGATATCAGATTACTGCCCACGCCATCATGGACAAAGAACATGAACCCCAACGTGCTCAACCTCGACGGCCACGACGACCAAGGAAACCCCAAAGCTGCAGCGTCAAGCCATGGGTGGCACAGCGAGAGACACACGGACACTACCACCAGTTGGTGAAGAAACTCCAGGAAACTGACGTGGTTACCTATAAATACTTTCTGCGTATGGACGAGGAGCTGTTTAATATGATTATCGAACGTGTCACAACCAGGATCAAGAAGGACGAGACCAACTGGAAGAAGCCCCTGGAGCCCGGACTGCGAGTTGCCATGACACTACGCTTTTTGGCCAATGGCGAGGCCTATAAGAGCATGGCACTGAACTTCCGTGTAGGTGCAAACACGATATCACTGGCAGTGCGGGAGACGTGTGAGGCAATCATACAGGAATACATGGAGGAGCAAATAGTGTGCCCATCAACACCTGAAGGTTGGAAGGAGGTCGTCAATGGCTTCAAGGATAGGTGGAACTTCGGACACACCATTGGGGCAATTGATGGGAAGCACATTGCCATACCAGCCTCCAAGCAACTGCGGATTCTTGTACTACAATTACAAGCACTACCACTCCATTGTGCTCCATCGACTGGCAATAGTCGATCACCTGGAAAAATTTATGTACGTTGACGTTGGAGCGAACGGGTCAGCATCTGATGGTGGTATATTCCAGGTGACTGACATCCGGAAGGCCCTGGAGGACGGAGCAGCAGGATTGCCACCACCCGAGCCATTCCCAGGGGAGGACCAGCCAGTGCCCTACTTTCTGGTTGGTGATGACGCATTCCCAATGAGGGAGTGGTTGCAGAAGCCACACCCACACCGAGGGCTCGATGATGACAAGAGAAACTACAACTACAGACTGTCTAGGGCCAGGAGACAGGTAGAGAATGCCTTCGGTATGCTAGCCAACCGCTTCAGGTGCCTACTGACTACCATCAATGTACACCCCAGTACCGTGGAGAAGGTAGTCCTGGCTTCATCCATACTCCACAATATGCTAATCGACCGACGTGAGCCCCAACCAGAAGCCGGACTTCGTAGCCCTGAAATACCCCAAAGTGACTGGGCGAGGGACCCCTTGGATGGCTTGGAGCCACTTCGGCGCCAGAGAGGACCAGCCGGTGCCAAAGTGACGAGGGACTACCTGACCCAGTACTACAACCGCCCTGAACAGCGCCTTGCCTGGCAGGACGAGTAAAAAGGTACGTTTCCACTATATGCAGGTCCATAATATCCCACACCCATTTTATAAGTGTTGCACAATGTTGCAGTGTGACTGCCGTAGGTGTCCCAATACTGTCATTGCAATGACACAAATCAAACTCCATTCGATGCCGTATTATAAAAGTGTCAGTCTTTGATAAATATATTGTATACAAACCCGAAAGTGAATCACAGCACTAAATATCCTGACCTGTTATAAAGTTGTTATTATATATATATATATATATATATATATATATATATATATATATATATATATATCCTTGAAACATAAGTTCATTAAGATATAGCCCCTAATTTATTATTATTATATTTGGTCAAAGTCTCTAATTACAATGACAAAATAAATTGTTACCTTATTTTGGACTGCATGTCCACGTCACTTTATATGTTCAACTTTTATATTGTTTTCTGATTAATATTCACGAACATGTTGCTCAAGGATGTTGATTTGGTTAAAGTAATAACATGTTAACTTTTAATTATGGTCAGATTTTTTCAATGTCAATATAATTTATATCATATTGGGATGTGTTAAATTTCTCAGGTTTTTTCTTATTTTTTGATGTTGATCTTGGATGTTGATTTTTTTAAAGTAATAACATGTTAACATGGTCAAAACATTTCAATGTCAATTTAATATATATCATATTGGGATGTGATACATTTCTCTGTTTTTGTTCGGATTTTTTCAATTTAATTTTCTTTTATATCCTATTGCCATGTGATCTACTCGATCATATATTTTAACTTTATATTCCCTTTAATTATTATTAAGCAAGCAAATTATCGTTAGGAACAAGTAAAACATAGAAAATAAATTTTAGGAGCAAGCACAACACAAGTCAAACATAGAAAATACATTGTTATTATAATTAATGAGGTACAGAGGTAGAGGTATAGGTATATTAATGAGGTAGATCCAGCATGGTCTCCAAGAAGGCAGGGTCCAGGGCTAATTGTTGAACGGGCGTGGCACAAGGACGTGAAGGCCCATAGGCTTTCCACTGAGAGGGTGTGTCTGGCTGCTGGATTGGCGAATGCTGCATTTTTTTTCCCTATATGGTGGTAGGACGTGCTAGTGCTAGGGACATTGAGAGTTTCATAATATTGTTGACGTTGGGGATGATGTTGGGGAGGGTTTGGGGACTGGGGGTGAGAGAGGGGTCCGAAGTGTGGGAGGGGTCCTAGGCCCTGGTTGTGGGAAATCATGGCATTGGAGAATCTTAGCACGTCCAGCTGGAAGGCCTGAATCAGTGGTAAGGGAGGGTCACGCATGTTTGTCTGCAGTTCAATTCAAATTCAATTCAAATATATTTATTTAGCCTTCAGATATACAATAAGTTCAGAATTTAAATACATGGAAGTCAACTGGCTAAGTCTTATGAGAGAAAACTCTCTTTAAGGCACCTTGATTTAACCCGAATTAAATTACATTTGTACATACATATAATAATTATACAGTATACTCTTTCAATTCATTGAAAGTGTCTTGAAGTAGGGCTTCAGACTCGCCTCTGTGGGGTGTCCACCTGGTGGCTCCTCTGCCACACACGGTAGAGGTTGTCCAGCTCCTTCTCACCTTCACGAAGCTGTGTGAGAAAAATAAATGTATTATAGAATGAATCAGACAATACTTCATAAACATTAATGCAGTGTACCTTCATTACAATAATGCGTGGCAAAATAACCTCTTCATCATTAATATTGCCTAATAAACGTTACTGCATTGATATCAATTATGTGACAAATTACCGATATATGATACATCGAAATGTATAATAGAATTATTGTATGAAACATTTTCTTTTTATATATACTAAAACATTTACATAATTGCGAATGTACAATTAAATGTGTTCAATACTATAATGGGTGACAGTCAGTGAGTGGCTGAGTGAAGGCACAGAGGGTGGGGTGTTTTGTGTTGCATGTGGGTGTATGTGTTTACGAGTGGAGAGATTCAATTATGATGGCATGTTAACATTGAATACATAATAATGATATTTACCTTGTCATACAGGTCGGGTGGGACGGCTGGCGCCTGGCTGGTGGTGGCACCGGACCCAGATGACCCGGGAGTTGCCACCACGGCTGAGCTCCCGGTCGCATATTTACCAAGTCGAGACTAGTAGGTGCCATAGGGTAAATTAGGACCAATCACAGCTCGAGTTTACCCTAGGATGACTATTACCAAGTCACAAGACTAACTTCAACCATGTATATAACCCTGGACAGCCAACATTGTAGCACTAAGTCATGAAAATATAACTACAAAGTAATAGGACATTCTTATAATAATGCCCTCCGTACTTTGAATTATGCAAATAAATATATCCCATTATGTTTTACGATAGTAAGAGTTAAAGCGTATCTTGCAACAGTGTTTAGTCCCAGTATAGCGATCATTCGGCATTCAGTGTATTCGCCTTAATACTATATTTCCTATTATAATAGATACCTATTACTACTTCAATATAATACAACCATAGACAATGCCATTACATATTATTTGAATCTGATATAAAGTTCTCCACTATATGTTACGCATGAACAGTCATGACAGAACCGAAATATTATCTATTGACTTTAGTGCACAGCGAAGGTTTTGGTTCTCATGTTATGACTCCTGACTTGTCTATGAGTTCATTTGGCTTAAATAATAATTATAATTTATTCCAAATATAAAAATATAATAGGCCTACACTTGAATAAGTCAATTCTACATATAATTTAGTCCATAACACTATTTACTATAAATATAAGCTAGGTTAAGTATGGATTAGTGTTACAGTTCTGTATTTCGAAATTCATTGTATTGATTGATTGATTGACTATATTTATTAAGAGTTACATACACCCTCATAGGGACAGAAAGTCGGCGTATTTGTTAAAAGCACCCCAATACAGCATGATCACTCCCACAGGGATAACCCATGGGATAACCTACACAATTTTAGCTAACTTATTTCCATCAGGGTCCCTGTTGTGAGGTAAGAATGAGAAGTCTACAAGGGAGTCGAACAAACTACAGTAGAAAGTGAAACTCCACCACATTGTAGACCTGTACCATCTCAATGAAAGATCTAATAATAAATAGCTTACCAAGACAAATACCGTGCAACAATTAATTACTTAAAATATAGGCTAGTGTGGCCTATTACATGTTGCGAAGTATATTTTGTGGCCTATTACATGTTGCAAAGAATATTTTATGGCCTATTACATGTTGCGAAGAACATTTTATGGCCTATTACATGTTGCGAAGTAATTTTGTGGCCTATTACATGTTGCAAAGTATATTTTGAGACCTATTACATGTTGAAAAGTATATTTTGTAGCCTATTACATGCTGCGAAGAATACTTTTTGGCCTATTACATGTTGTGAATAACATTTGTTGGCCTAACACCTGCCGTGAAAAATATTTGGTGGCCTAACACATGCCGTTAACAGTATTTGGTATTTAGGCCACCTAGGGTTATTAACGGAATGTGTTAGGCCACCAAACTTTATTCGCAGCATGGGTTAGGCCACTATATATTCTTCACAGCATGTGTTAGGCCACCATATATTATTTATGGCATATATTAGGCCACCAAATATTATTCGCGGCATGTGTTAGGCTACCAAATATTCTTGGCAGCATGTAATAGGCAATAAATATTCTTTGCGGCATATAATAGGCCCAAAAAAATTATGCGCAACATGCAATAGGCCACAAAATATTCTTCGCAACATGTAATAGGCCATAAAATGTTCTTTGCAGCATGTAATAGGCCATAAATATTCTTCGCAACATGTAATAGGCCATAAATATTCTTCGCAACATGTAATAGGCCATAAAATATTATTTGCAGCATGCAATAGGCCATAAATATTCTTCGCAACATGTAATAGACCTATTACATGTCGCGAAGTATATTTTGTGGCATATTAAAAGTTGCGAAGTATATTTTTGTGGCCTATTTCATGTTGCGAAGAATATTTTATGGCCTATTACATGTTGAAAAATATATTTTATGGCTTATTACATGTTGCAAAGAATATTTATGGCCTATTACATGTTGCAAAGTATATTTTGTGGCCTATTAAATGTTGTGAAGAATATTTTGTGGCCTATTACATGCTGCGCATAATATTTTTTGGCCTATCATATGCCGCGAAGAATATTTATGGCCTATTACATGCTGCAAAGAATATTTGATAGCCTAACACATGCCGCGAATAATATATGGTGGCCTAATATATGCCATAAATAATATATGGTGGCCTAACACATGCTGTGAAGAATATATAGTGGCCTAACCCATGCTGCGAATAACGTTTGGTGGCCTAACACATGCCGTTAATAACTCTAGGTGGCCTAACTCCCAAATACTGTTAACGGCATGTGTTAAGCCACCAAATATTCTTCACGGCATGTGTTAGGCCAACAAATATTATTCGAAACATGTAATAGGCCAAAAAATATTCTTCGCAGCATGTAATAGGCCATAAAATATATTTTGCAACATGTAATTGGTCACAAAATATACTTCGCAACATGTACTAGGCCACAAAATATACTTCGCAACATGTACTAGGCCACAAAATATACTTCGCAACATGTAATAGGCCATAAATATAAACAGGCAGTACCTGCCTGACCTTTGCTGAGTGAGGACCTGTCCCTAGTGACTCACAGTGAATATCTTTGCCCATAGTGTGGTGATAGTATTAATGCTTTCTTAAAATGGCTGGTGTTGACGAGATTGCTACCTCCTCTCATATTCTCCAGCTTTGTCTTGCTTTGCAAGAAAGGATGGACAATGTGGAGAGAGAGGTGCAGTCTCTCAAAGACGAGAATTTGGCCTTAAAGCTGTCTTTGGCTGACAAGAAAAGTGAGGATAGTGCAACTGCTGTTAGGGATCGTGATGCTCCCTGGACAGTTGTTCCAACAAGTGCAACAACCTGCAAAATTTCTACGGCGGCCAGTTGCCCTCAGCAACAAGTTCATCACCTTGGATGACGAATGTGATGGTGAGGCTGCGAGTGCTTCCTTCGGCGAGAAAACCAGGAGAAAGGTAAGTAAGTTGCCTCCAACAGGGAATGCTGTGACTGCTGCCCCCCCAGGAGTACCTTCCACTGCTGCCCCAGGAGTTCCTGCCGCTGCCGCAGCTGCTACCAAGTCATCGACAAGGAGAGGCAAGTCCTTCTCAATTGTTGGGGACTCCATGGTCAGACACTTAGCTAGGTCCACCTGTACTGATATTAGGAAGCTTGTCTGTCTGCCTGGTGCCGGGGTTGGGAAGGTGTTAGAGGACATTGATTACATCATGAAAGATATTGGAGATAGCCCCATTATCTGTCTCAGTACAGGGAGCAATGATGTTGGTAAAGGTAGGACGGAAGTACTGCTTCGGCAGTACAGGGAGGTGTTAGATAAAGTTAGGAGGAAGGGAGGCATACCTTAGTACACAGTATCTTGCCACGGAGAGGGGTCAGCAAGGAATGGTCATCTAGGCCAATTGGTATCAATTGTCGGCTGGAAAAAATACTGTAATGCAAATGCAATACCATTCCTTGATAACTGGACCCGTTTTCTATGGTAAAAATCAGTTGTACGCACAGGACGGGGTTCATCTTTCTCGGGCTAGGGGTGGCAATTTAGCTAGGCCAATAGATAGGATTTTCGCGGGGTTTCGCTGAAAATAAAGCCTGAGATTTTGAGTAAGAATAATTGTCTAGATAGGTAAATTGCCGTACTGGTACATCAGATAGGAATAGAAAATATCAATCACAGGATTTTAATTGTACTGCTAGTAGAAATATTAAAGGTGTAACAGAAGATGGGAATTCAGTTAGAAATAAAGGTAAATCCTATACCCAGTAAAATAAATTCATTGCGATTATATTATACAAACTGTAGGAGTTTATGTAACAAAATGGATGAACTTAGAGCACTTGTTAGCAACGAAAATATAGACATTATAGCACTGACTGAAACATGGATTAATACAGAATCAAGACATTTTTTAGCAGAATTCCATATACCAGGATATAGTTTGTTTAAACGCGACCGAACAAGTAGGAGGGGCGGCGGAATAGCAGTGTTTGTCAGGAGTTCTTTAAAAAGTTGTATTAAATCAGGTATTAGACTAAATACTGATAACGAAAGTGTTTGGGTAGAGGTTAGCGAAGGTAGTGAGACCATAATTATTGGAGTTATTTATAGACCACCAAATATGAGTAAAAACGAAGGTACAGCTTTATGGCAGGAAGTGAAAATAGCATCAAGGTTTAGCAATGTGTGTTTTATGGGGGATTTTAATTTTCCGAATATTGATTGGCAGCATCAAATCGGCGACTCAGATTCAAAAGAGTTTATTGAAGCGGTACAGGATAGTTTTTTATTTCAATTCATAGACTCGCATACTAGAGGTAATAATATCCTCGATTTAGTTCTCAGTAATAATGAACAAATGATAAATAATGTAGAAGATAGGAGACCAACTAGGAAATAGTGATCATAAATCAATTTATTTTAACATACAATGGACAGGAAAGGCTAAAGAGAATACAACACTTATCCCAGATTTCAGAAAAGCCAATTATGTTGGATTAAGACGAGCCTTAAGAGTCGATCCTATGGTTAAACTATTAAGTGGACCCAGGTGCGCTAATGAACATACTCTCTCTCAGATACCTGTCTTAACTCAGGATAATTTGACAGCTACATATAATAATTTTATTTCTTCACTCCACAATGCGCAAAATAAATATATCCCCAAAAGAAAATTTAGATCAACACAGAACCAACCCAAATGGATGAATAATAGACTATTAGACCTTCTAGGAAAAAAGAGAGGAATATATCGAAAAAATAAGAAAGGCGAAATTCACCTACTTGCTTACTATCAGAATCTATCAAGAGAGGTTTAAAAAATGTATAAGGACAGACAAAAGAAATTATGGAATCAGGATAGCCAATGACTCAAAAAATAACCCTAAGGCTTTTTAACAGCTATATAGATCTAAAGTTAGAGATACAATAGGCCCCCTTAAAACTTCGATAGGAGAAATGACAGAAAATGATTTAGAAATGTGCAGTACATTAAATAGTCAGTTTCTATCCGTTTTCACTAATGAAAATTTGGCACAGATTCCAGAAGTCCGTAAGGTATATAGCGATAGTATAGAAAATAGGTTAAGTACGGTTACTATAAGTAGAAATGATGTGCTTAAGGAAATTGACAGACTGAAACCTCAGAAATCGCCTGGCCCCGATGAGGTATATGCCAGAGTATTAAAAGAATGCAGAGGTGAGTTAAGTTACCCATTAACATTTCTTTTTAACAATTCATTAGAAACAGGTATAGTTCCAGAAGCTTGGAAACTTGCAAATGTAGTTCCGATTTTCAAAAAAGGTGATAAATCAATAGCATCCAATTACCGTCCCATTAGTCTCACTTCAATCATAGGAAAGCTACTAGAGTCAATTATTGCTAGAAAAATGAGAAACCACTTAGAAACATTTAACTTAATCAATTCTTCTCAGCATGGATTCACTCAGGGACGTTCTTGCCTTACTAATTTGCTTAGTTTTTTTTCTCAGAGGTATATGAAGCAGTAGATAATGACAAGGCATACGATATTATATATTTAGATTTCAGTAAAGCTTTCGACAGAGTTCCTCATGAGAGATTGATGAGAAAGGTTGAGGCACATGGAATAGGTGGGGCGTTGTTGGGATGGATTAGGTCATGGCTAATTGGTAGGAAACAGAGAGTCAGCATAAATGGTACCAAGGCAGAGTGGGGAGCAGTCAAAAGTGGTGTCCCCCAGGGATCGGTATTAGGTCCCCTGTTGTTTCTTATATACATAAATGACCTAGATTTTAGGTATAACTAGTAGGATAAGTAAATTCGCAGACGATACTAAAATGGGGAGATCAATTGATTCAGATAGCGATATAGAGTGCCTCCAAAGGGATCTAGATACCTTACATGAATGGTCAGTAAATTGGCAGATGAAGTTTTAACATTGACAAATGCAAGGTATTAAAAATAGGGAAGATGCAAACAAATGTTAAATATAAACTAGCTAATTTAGAATTAGAAAATTCAGACTGCGAGAAAGATCTAGGTGTGTTTGTTAGCAATGATTTGAAGCCTAGAAAACAGTGTATAGGCGTTCGTAATAAGGCAAACAGGATTCTCGGGTTCATCTCTAGGAGTGTGAGTAACAGAACTGCTGATGTTTATCTTAAAACTTTACTTGTCATTAGTGTGATCCCATATGGATTATGCTGTCCAATTTTGGTGTCCTTATTACAGAATGGACATAGATTCATTGGAGAGAGTACAGCGTAGAATGACAAAAATGATCCATAATATTAGAAATCTTCCGTATGAAGAAAGGTTGAAGAAATTAGGTTTACATTCGTTAGAGGAGACGCAGAGTTTAGAGGGGATATGATAGAGGTGTTCAAGTGGGTAAGTGGGATTAACAAGGGGACATGACAAATGTACTAAAGCTCAGTGATAGCGAAAGAACTCGTACCAATGGTTTCAAATTAGATACTTTCGTTTCAGAAAAGATATAGGCAAATATTGGTTTGGTAACAGAGTTGTAGATGGGTGGAATGGACTACCAAGTGCTATAGTGGGATCTAAAACTGTCGGGAGCTTTAAGATAAAATTGGATAAGCATATGGACGAGAAGGGTTGGGTGTGAAGGGGGATCAGCCGGGTTGGGCCAATCAGCGCTCTGCAGACCCCCATAATCCTGCGTTAATCTCTAACCGTTTTGGTAAGATGATCCTCAGGGTATTAGAGTGTTGAGCCTATAATTGGGCTTTGTAATTGATTTGGGGTTGTGGGGGACAGGGATCTGCCTTGCTTAGGCCAATCTGCTTTCTGCAGACTCCCATTTTCTTATGTTCTTATGTTCTTTATGTTCGCAACATGTAATAGGCCCACAAAATATACCTCGCAACATGTAGGCCACAAAAAATACGTTCGCAACATGTAATAGTAAATATACTTCGCAACATGTAATAGGCCACAATATACTCGCAACATGTAATAGGCCATAGAATATACTTCGCAACATGTAAATAGGCTACAAAATATACTTCGCAACATGTAATAGGCCATAAATATAATTCGCAACATCTAATAGGCCACAAAATATACTTCGCAACATGTAATAGGCCATAAATACTTCGCAACATAATAGGCCACAAATATTTCGCAACATGTAATAGGCCACAAATATACTTCGCAACATGTAATAGGCCATAAATATACTTCGCAACATCTAATAGGCCACAAAAATACTTCGCAACATGTAGGCTAATAGGCCATAAAATGTTTTTCGCAACATGTAATTGGCCATAAAATATTCTTTGCAACATGTACAGGCCACCAAATAATTCTCTGCATGTAGAAATAACTGATTTTGTATAGCACTATATATTTTAAGTAATTAATTGTTGCAAACGGTATTTGTCTTGGTAGGCTATTACTAGGATATTTATTATTAGATCTTTCATTGAGATGGTAAGGGGGTCTACAATGTGGTGGGTTTCATTTCTACTGTAGTTTGTTCGACTCCCTTGTAGACTAGACTTTCTCATTCTTACCTCACAACAGGGACCCTGATGGAAATAACTTAGCTAAAATTGTGTAGGTTATCCCATGGGTTATCTGTGGAGTGATCATGCTGTATTGGTGTGCTTTTAACAAATACGCCGACTTTCTGTCCCTATCATGGACGTATGTAACTCTATTAAATATAGTCAATCAATAAATCAATACAATGAATTTCGAACTACAGAACTGTAACATTAAGAAATACTTAACCTAGCTTATTTTTATAGTAAATAGTGTTATGGACTAAAATTATATGTAGAATTGACTTTATTCAAGTGTAGGCTATTATATTTTATAGTGGAATAAATTATAATTATTATTTAAGCCAAATGAACTCATAGACAAGTCAGGAGTCATAACATTAGAACCAAAACCTTCGCTGTGCACTAAAGTAAATAGATATTTCGGTTCTGTCATGACTGTTCATGCTTAACATTCTAGTGGAGAACTTTATATCAGATTCAAATAATATGTAATGGCATTGTCTATGGTTGTATTATATTGAAATAGTAATAGGTACCGGTATCTATTATAATAGGATATATAGTATTAAAGGCGAATACACTGAATTGCCGAATGATCGCTGTAGGGACTAACACTGTTGCCAGATACGCTTTAACTCTTACTATCGTAAAACTAATGGGATATATTATTTGCATAATTAAAGTACCAAGGGCATTATTATAAGAATTTCCTATTTCTTTGTAGTTTTATTTTCATGACTTAGTGCTACAATGTTGGCTGTCCAGGGTTATATGCATGCTTGAAGTTAGTCTTGGTAAATATTCTAGTAAACTCGAGCTGTATTGGTCCTATTTACTTATACTACTCGACTTGGTAATATGCCTGATCGCGGTGTCCTGGGTAGCATTGGTTTGGTTGGAGTGGGAGTTGACTCTGGCCCGTCCTCCCCTTCCGATTCGGCGTCGTCAGCCATCTCCTCCACAGTCGTTGTCTTGTAGAGCTATGGAATGTATCAGGTTATTAGTTGGTGACAGTGTTGAACATCAATGGTATAAAGTAAATAATTATCTAGCAACACTCATATATATATATATATATATATATATATATATATATATTAAATATATATATATATATATATATATATAATATAATATCAATGGTTATTTAATTTGGTCACTTTTTATTCTATTTATTTTTTTTACAACATCCAACAATATTGGTGAAACATTTATGTCACTTATGTTTATTAAATCTTATGTTGAACAGCACCAAGATATTTATTTATACCTTTAACATTTATTTTTGATTAGAAATAAAATTGCAATAGACTTGATAAACGTACCTTGCTCTTTCTGGTGGGCAACTTAACAAATGGGGTTTGAGGAACGCGAAGTGGGTCTTGATCCAGGCGTCTCTCTCCGTCAGCTGGACCGCACCTGAACCAGACACGGGGATCTTGTCAAGCCCGTACCTGGTCCTCCCCTTCCATCCATTTGTTGAGTGCTTCCACTGAAAATTTAAATAATATATATTAGGAGTGTTTACGTACAAAATATAATAGTATGGAGACAAAGATTATCACAACCGAATTTATTATCAGTCAACATGAATAAGTATGGTTCACATGGGCAGGTAACCACACTGCCCATTGATATAGCGGGAAGTACAATGCAAGACTGCACACGAAACATTATTATTATTAACTCCAAATATTCCCTACTTATTTCATTTCCGAAAACAAGATTCGCCAGCAATGTTAACGCCAAACTTTATGATAAATATGTATCCACTTTGCACGGCACAGGTAAATTATTCCAGAAACATAGATGTGTTTGGTATTTGTAAGTAATATCACTCAACATAATGGTTTATTATATCATAAGAACGCAACACAACCAACCTCAATGTTTGAAGCTCCTTTGCCTTCGTGGCGAGTGTTTTCTCCCGTATATTTTTATCCTTGTGGGCCCTCATTTTCCTGTTGTACAGGAACTCCTGCTCGGAATACCACTCGGCCAACTTCCACCTCCTTCTGATCCGGGAGCCTGGCGTAGGTCCTCCTCCTCCTTTTCGGCATCGGTTGTACTGGGTTGATGGGCGGCGTGGTCTTGGTAGGTGGCTCGGTGAGTGGCGTGAGGTCATCTTGGGTGGCGTCATCATCCTCCGCGTTGTTCCGAAGGACTGTCACCTTCGGTTGACACGATAGGGTGGGTCTTTTTGTGAGGGACATGGGCTTTCTTTACTATAATAATAGACTGTGACTCTGCTCCTGGTTGGTTTTCATCGTCGAAACAGGGTTGGAGTCGATGTGCTGCCTCTCCTCTACTTCCTTTCATCTGGGATTGCTGGGTGGCAAACCGGTCCACAGACTCCATGGTAAATTGCGTGGCCTCTTCACTGCCTTGCCTCCTTTACCATAGTACCGGGCATGTTGGCGACAAGAGTTGGAGAGAGAGACGTGGTGGGCGAAGAGAAGAGAGACGTGGTGGGCGGTGGGTGCTGGAATTGAGCGAATGCCTCCCACCAGCTAATATATAGGGCCCGTGCGTGGGTGGCAGTGCACGATAATTCGGGCCGCTCCAACCGCAAACGGGCCTGCTTCACGTGGTTCCGCCCATCGTCACTCCAGCGTATTCGCGGTGTTTTTGGATTCGATCCCGTGGGCTTTCGAATAACCCTTCAACTAACATTACTTAGTCAGTCGGATCACAATCGAGTAATCAAATAGCCGCAGTCTAATTCGTAGGTAATGGGGAAACGATGCAATCGAGGTTAATTTTTTTTCCCGCTAGTAGTATCTTCCGAGGTACTCCATCCAGTCATCATCCTGAAATTCGGGTTCTGCATCGAGGAACAGTTGAATTTGGAACAAGTTTATGTAGGAATTTTCCACGGGGCATCGAGTCTAATTCGGAGTTACGGATCTACATCATCGGGTTTCACTTAGGTCTCGATCCATATTTTGTGTATGAATCGGGTTAAATTTTTTTGACTCGAAAGTGACCTCGAATAGGTCGAATGCGATCAGAAATATGGTAGATGAATGTACGCCGAATACGACTCGGATGGAAATCGAAGGTGGACTCGAGGATTTCTGTAACGGTTTTTTTTGACCCCGAACGTCACTCGAGGATTTCACAAAAAAGTTAACGCTATTTACACTAACTTTGGTTCGTACTCACCCGAACATTGGGTGATGACCCAGAGCCATGGGGGGGGGGGGGGGGGGGGGGGGGGGGCGGGGGGGGGGGGGGGATCTTAGAACGAATGTTGCCGATTATGGGGTCCGAATACACTCGAACCGCAAAAATTCTGGCACCTCTGTCGTGCGGCCTTTATTCTTGACACTAGTAGACAATTGTATTCAGGTTAGAAAGGATCTGGGTAGTTTCAAGTGAATACATGAGCTAGTCTGTAGCCCTTTTATGTTAGAGACCCTCCAAAGCTGAGATTATATGCTCTCATGTAACATCATCTAATTTAAAAGACGTTACCCCCCCCCCGGTACTGAACAGCGTCAATTACCTTAATTGGCGGCGCGCATAATTCTGTGCGTGTGAAAATAAATATGGACTAACCAGTGGCGGTTCACAACTTAGTCGGTGCCATTTTCACCACGTAATGTTGCTGAGAGAGAGAGATGAGTGGGGGAGGAGAGTAGCACGCGTATGAGGCTCACGACCACCGCGGCGTGACCTAACTAACATGAATCCCCACCCTCCTCAACACTCTCGCACCTCGCTACACAGGGAATTATGTAGGGAAAGTACCTAATTACATGGTTTTTTCATCTCGTGTGGTGCGATCGTTGCAAGCTTTTCAGAACAGTGGTTCGTCCAAGGAGGGTGCGCGGGTGTCCATTGGAAAGCTCTCTGTTTATGCCCTTTCAGGATAGATACGTTTACGCTCTGGGTTGAGTTAGGCCATGGGAAAATGATCACGTAAACAACCCTATTTAGGGGAAAATAACACACCCGCGGACACGCTACGGTCAAATAGACAACCTTAGCCGCTAAATAAGGGTTAATTGACAAAATGTACAAAAGTATCACGAATTCTAACATACAAACATGCTTCATTAAACCCTGCAGTAGATCTCGATGAAATCTATTACAGTATTTTAAGGTCTCCATTATTATCTTTCATGTAAACGGTTTGCCCAAATACTTGATCCCTTGTGGCCATACCAGCAGTATTGCTGGTCGTCATTAGATGACTGTCTTCTTGGCTGAAGTAGATAGAGAATATCGAAGTAGTAATAGTAATGCCCACCAGAAGTGAATTGTTCTTGACATCTTAAAATCCTTTCATATCCTGGCTGAGGTTTCTACAACAATATTATTATAACAAGCAACCTTATCATATATTCTGCACCTGCTATAGTTGAATCGTATCCTTTGTTATTATAAATAATACAAATGGCTTGAATGTAGTGAGGGCCAACACCTCATAATCAATGGTGAGTCCCGAATAACCACTAATGTGGATGAGAGAGAAAGAGAGAGATGTATGAGAAGTAGAGAGATGATTTTTTGTGAGACCGAGCGAGAGAGGAGAGAGAGAGAAGCGCGTGGAAAATTACTAGCTTGTATTTTATAAACATTAAAAAAATGCATAGTGGATCTTGAGGAAGAGCACAGGACCTTCTTCATATAGTTATTAATCATCGCCGCAGGTCATAGTCACTTTCACCTTACCTTATCTCTATAGCTGTACAGAAAACCTCTTTCCCCAAAAATAACAACAACCTTACTGAACTTTGCTATCCTAAACGCGATTCCTTTCCTGTTGAATGCATTGCAGTTATTAGGAAAAGTAATAGAATACGTCAAATAACCAACACAACATGAATTGCCAGAACATAATAGACTACCTAAAATATACAAACGTCTACCTACCAACACACGGACCATACATACAACATCATCCACATACTCACAATCACATCCAACCACCGACCCACATACGTCCAACCACCCACACATTCACTCAAACACCAACACAGCCACTCACTCACTCTCCACGGTGGGCCCAACTTTCCTCATATCCTGGCAAATCATGGCTAGAGTTACGGGAGTGATGAGCTAGACGACGATAACTCAGTGTGGGTGAGAATGATGAGATGTGGTGAATTGGTATGAGTGACAGTGAATTTAGTGTGAAAGTGAGCTAAGGTTAGAGCGAGTTAGTACATGACTAGTATTGAGTGAAAGGAGTACGGTAGTGAAAATTACAGTTTTAAGTGAGCAAGTGTGAGTGATTGAGAGGTGAGGGATATGAGTGCGTTAGTGTATATGGTGAATTTGAATAGATTGTTAGATTAATTATGGTAGATAATATTCCTTTTTAAATATATATTGTATTTATATATATATAGATATATATATATATAAAATATTTCTTATATTATATATATATAATATGAAATATATTATATAGATATAAACATAAATATGTATAAGATTTTCATATAATATATCTATACCTATAAGATATATATATATATATATATATATATATATATATATATATATATATATACATAGCGTTGAAGGAGTTCGAAACATATGTAATTTTCACATCACTTTAATGGAGGAAACAATGATATCCGGTACTGTAATATTTGTAACATAGAGGTAATTGTCAAGAGAATGAGCTAATTCTACATATATTTCTTTATGCTCAATCTTGATTGTTTCATATTATATAGAAACTGAAGTAACTCCGTAAAATAATTTGTTTCATAATTATAGTTACGGACAAAGTTTATCTATTCTTAACATTAGTTTTATTGGTTCATATTGATTCATAATGTATGTATGTTCCGTATTAGGACTTGTTTCATTATGGTACGGACAACATTTAGTATTAGTTCAAATAGGGTTGATCAGATATTTTATATGAGCCCTTTCAGTCTTGAATAAGGGACAGTTTCATTAACCCTCCCGCATTCTTACGACGCGATCGCGTCATAACGCCACCCCTCCAAGAGTGGTCGTATGATGCAATCGCGTCATAATGCCACCTGTAAGTTAGAAATATTCGCCAAAAATAAGTTTATGACTCGATTTTGACGCAATTTGGACTGGTAAGTTAGGCATCAGTAAGTTACAAAAGGAAGTATCTAGCAACCCCATAGCGTCCCTCTCTGAGGAGCCCGGGTCTTTGTAAAGTCAGTAGTTTCCCGGCCCCCAGACTGTGAGGCAGGGTCCCGGCCCTTTAAATTCTTGGCTCCCTCCCTCTGGCCCACCATGCCTAGCTATAGGCAGGCAATTATGGATTATTTCATCTACCCAGTGAAAGTGATTAGTGAATAATTTGAATTTTATATGTATATAAAATGTTACTTGTGACTTTTGGTGACTGAGGGGAGTGAATCTTGGTTAACCCCTTGAGTATTGATGCAGTTTTGTCTAGGTATCATTGATGACTTTACACTATTTTTTGCTTGAAAGACAAATATAATTATCAATAAATACTGCCTACGAAATAAATACATTATAATCACAAAGATGTTACAGGAATGCTTACAGGAAGCTTACAGGAAGTATGGTAAGTACTCAATGGAATTTTAGTTATATTACAGTATATATTATATACCGGTATATATTATATATACAGTATATAACAGCCCCAAGTCCCGAGCAGCCCAAGGCCCATAATCGAGTATTTATATTATTATATATTGTATTTATTTAAATATTTATATTTTGATATTATTAGTTTTATTTATTTTATTTTATTTATTTCATTTTATTTATCTGTTTATTTTATTTATTTTATATATATATATACTGTATATATACCGTCTACATATATTTTTTTATTCCTGTTCCCCAGGGTGTCTATCGGATCAGCCACAAGGTCCCGAGCAAGCCCAAGGCCTATAATCGAGTATTTATATTTTTTATTATTATATTATATTTATTATTGTATATTTTTATTATTTTATTTTATTTATTTTATATATATATATATATATATATATATATATATATATACTCTATATATATATATATATATATATCTATATAATATATATATAATATATATATATTTTATTGTTTTTATTCCTGTTCCCCAGGGTATCTAGCGGATCAGCCCCAAGGTCCCGAGCAAGCCCAAGGCCCATAATCGAGTATTTTTATTATTATATATTTTTTATGATTTATTATTGATTTATTATTATTTTATTAATTTATTTTATTTATATATATTTGTATATTTATTTATATATTATATATATATATATATATATATATATATATATATATATATATATAATATATACTGTATATACCCACACACACATACACACATATTTGTTACCATCATTATTATGTTTGACACCTTGTATATATATATATATATATTTTATATATATTTTTGTGTGTGCAATAGAATAATTTCTGAATTTATTACTTGAAGATAACCTGGCTTCTTGTTTTGTTTTTTCACTGTCAACCAGGAGCCATTTCCCTTCTCGTTGGAAAGGGTTGTGCCTACCAGGTAAGTAAATGACAACCTCATGACTGACTGTGTTCTATTGAAACATAAATCATGCCAAAACTGTATTAAACCTAACTAAATCAAACTATCTCCATAAGCAGGCAAATAAACTTCTAAATAATCCAAATGATAACAAAATATTTTGGTCTACTCTTAACTCATTCAAATCCAACTTCACTACTGCTTCAATCCATTCCACCATTAAAATCTCCGACTGGCAATCTGTAAGTGACCCACGAGGTAAAGCTAACCTTCTTGCAGATATTTCTCCACCAACTCAACTTAGATGAAATAAATCAAGATGTCCCTGTACTTAATTTTAATTCACCTGAAAATTCCCTCACTTAAGATCCACACCAGACATGTCAAAACTATTTTGCAGAATCTCTCAGTAGATAAGGCTCCTGGTCCAGATGAAATTCCTCCAATAGTACTTAAGAATTGCTCCTTGGTGCTCGCTCCTGTATTGGCAAAAATTTTCCGTCTCTGTACTCATACCTCATGCTTCCCAGTACCCTGGAAAGAAGCAAACATCCATCCAGTTCCTAAAAAAGGTGCCTCTCAGATCCATCAAACTACAGACCAATAGCTATAACTTCCACTCTTGGCAAAAGTTTTTGAAATTATATTAAAATAATCACATAATTAAGCATCTGGAGAATAATAAATTAATCAGTGATAGGCAATATGGTTTTAGACGATGTCGATCAACTGCAGACATTCTTTGCCTTCTTACGCATCAAATCAACCAAGCTACAGACCAACATGGTGAAAAACATACAATAGCACTGGTAATATCAAAAGGCATTTGATAGAGTCTGGCATCAATCCTTATTGTCGAAGATGTCACCATACGGCCTTGCATCATTAGTTCCACTAATTTCTTCTTATCTTCATAACAGAAAAATACGTGTAATGGTAGATGGCCTTTATTCTCAATTTCACTCAATAAATGCTGGTGTTCCCCAGGGATCAGTTTTGGCCCCAACTCTGTTCCTCATTCATATCAATGATCTCATATCTACCACTCATAATCCAATACATTCCTACGCAGATGACTCAACACTCCACAGTTCCTTCACATTTACCAATTCTTTCACCCAACCCGATCTTATAAATTCAAAAATAAACACTGCAATTTCTCTGAACCAGGACCTTTCTAGAATTAATGAATGGGGACAAGAGAATCTAGTTTCCTTTATGCACAGAAAACCAAGTACATTCAATTTTCTAACCGACAGAATCTCACTGACTCCCATATATTTTTTAATGATGTAAATATTCCCACTTCCCCTAGTATTGACATTCTCGGTGTAACATTAACTACTAACTTGAGCTGGACACATTATGTTAGAAGCATTGCTAAGAATGCCTCTAAAAAACTGGGACTCCTGTACAGAGTTCGAGAATTCTTCACTGACGAGCAGTTGGCCGTAATATATAAAAGTCATGTGCGCTCTCAGATGGATTACTGTTCACCTCTGTGGGGTGGAAGTGGAGTGGTTTGCATTGAGGCAGTTGGAACAAAATTCAAAATAAAGCTATTAGATTAATCAATAACCCTGCAATCACACAGGGACCTTCCTACATTAGCCATACGAAGACACGTTGCATCCCTTGCATTATTCTACAGATATTTTCACAGCAATTGTTCCGAGGAAATTGCTTCAATTGTGCCGCCTCTCCACATCTTTCCCCGTAGAACTAGGGCAGCTGAGAGCGCCCCTGAATTTACACTTTCTCCTCCACAATGCAGAACTTCTGCTTATCAGAATTAATTTATCCCCAGAGCTACTACTCTTTGGAATTCACTTCCCTCGAATTGCTTTCCACAAACTTACAATCAACAAATGTTTAAATCCAGTTGTTACAAACATTTTATGAATGGAGGATGCCTTTAGGCACATGGACCTTTTTGTTTTATCTGTGTTTTTCCTTCCTCCGTTCATTGTCTCTTAAAAAAAAAAAAAAAAAAAAAAAAAAAGCAACAACATATCAAGTGACCCTTCTAGGCTGCTTGTCCTCCAAAACACTGAGGATCAAGTGTCCAAACAGTGGTTTAGAGTGGGTAAGGGAACATTGGAAAGGGAACTACTGCCTTGGAACTAATGTCCGTGGCAGGACTAGGAAGTTAGTAGGGGACAGATGGGTTAGTAACTGAGGGGAGGATAAAATAAAGTTATTCATTTACAAACGCAGCCAGTTGCGGGTTTGATGCGAGATATTTGTCTAGGCGAAGTTTAAATGATTCAACGGTGCTGCAGTCTATAACATCTCGGGGAAGCCCATTCCATAAGTTGACAACTCGATTGAAGAAGAAATTATTAGCTGCGTGCGAGTTAAAAGATTTACCAATAATTTTCAACCGTTTCCCCGCGTGTAATTAGATTGATCGATAGTGAAGTACTTACTACAGTTCATATTGTCGATGCCTTTGATGATTTTGAACACTTGAATTAAGTCGCCTCTTAATCTACGCTGGGTTAAAGGAAATAGATTTAATTCTCTAAGACGCTCCTCTTATGGTTTGTTCTTTAGGCTAGGTATAATTTTGGTAACTCTACGTTGAACTCGTTCTAGCTTGTCTATATCTTTTTGGTAATAAGGGCACTATATGTCACTCTGAAGTAGGACAATATTAAAGGAACTATGTGAAAGCATATTGGTAACATTTCATGGAAGGATAAATCTATGGTTGCCGATGATCTAGGTTATAAGTACTGCATCGACAGATAATAGGTATACATACCTAATGAAGGTTTACATGTTCTTTCATGTTATGGACAATTGTAGACTACGAAGCCAATTCTGTTAAATTCAATTTAGTTTTTTTATAATAAATGGTGTTGAAAATATGAATTAATATAGTATTTCATGTTTAAAGACAAAAGAAACAATTTAGCATAGTTGGAAGTTAGGTGGAACTTCTCAAACACAATATATATAGACTGTGCGATATAATTATTATTGTCTAATCACCCAGGGCTTACCTCTGTTATATGAATATAAATACATGAGAACAATAGCATTTGCAAAAGTCCTATTGGCCCACACCAAACAAATCCCTTTTTCCCCACATTCCTACTATTTCTTACCTAAATTCTTACATTCTCCCGATATAATGTATATTCTCCACACATTGTACCTTATAGCTACTATACCCTGAGATTATTAGTGACAGGGTGTCCACCAAGTGCTAAATAAATGGCAAGGCTGCCAACAATACTCGTAGTGTGGAGCCGGGGTAGTTGGTGCCAATTGTTGCAATCCTGCATTCTGACATCATTGCATCCTGGTATTTTGGCATATCCAAAACATTATAGTATCATTATTAAAAAACAAAATGAGGCCCTTTCCAGAGTTTGGCATGTAGTTTTGGTCTTCTCATCTGTAAAAGGACATTCAGAAACTCGAGTCGGTGTTGCGTAGTGCCACAAAGTCACTGGGAAATAGATACCTTATTACGAAAGATTTAAACACAAAATTTGTTTTCAATCAAGAAAGGAAGATCGAGGGTTTCATGATATTGAAAACAACTTTGACAGCATTGATGCAGGCACACTGTTCACATTAAATAATAATTAACAACTTTGGGAGATGGGAATGTACTGTATTATTATATTTTTCCACCAACCAACTTAACCTCTAAACTCAATTAATGACATCAACAAATACATGTGGCACTCCAAGGACTCGAACCTAGGATACTCACATTGAAATTCCGCGCACGTATGCATTACGCTATCAAGACATTTACCAGGAAGACGAATATCGGTGTCACAAAGCTTCCTTCACCTACACCATGGTGAACGAGTGCAACAACATGTTGGGGAAGGTGGTATAATGTAATACATAGATAACAGGAGAACTAGATTTGACACGAAAATGGCCACTTTGCAGTAAAGGACCCAAAGCTGGAAAATGGACCTTTAACTTCAATCCTCAAAACCTCGGCTCCTAACCCACATAAATTGATGAAACTCACGGTAAGGATTTTGTGGGAGCACCCGGTTCTGGCCATAGTAATATTAGCAGTAACACTACCTGCATACTAAAAAAACGCTTACATAATGCAGAAAGATAAAGTGATCCTACTTAAAGTATGATATATTTATGAGTGCATTTCAACGTTTTAGGAGGTTTAGGAATATCTACTATTTTTAAACAATATTTGAAGACGTCCATCGACGCTATCGCGGACGAGTAGTTTAACCTCGCACCTCACCGTTTTCTGTTGACCCATTTTCTTACGATGTGCAATTTTGGGTTTGTGTGTCACTCTCCCGCAGTAATATTTAGTTATTTGATGTCTTCTACATTATCTTTAGGAGCAATGGGGGTCTGGGGGCAGCAGCCCCCAAGTTAGTTATGGTTGTCAGGTAAGGTTAGTAACACTATTGTCGTCGGAGGAGGAAACGGGTGCTTACCTAATCGTAATTAGTGGGGGAGTATGAAGAAGCCTTCTTGTATAGACCCACACCTCTAATATTTAGTTATTTCAAGTTAAAGCCTACCAAAATTGGAGGTGGGTTTGTTTACGTTCTGCCGCAAGTGCAGCCTAGCCGAGTCGCATTATCAATGGTAGCATTAACCTAACCTGGCAACCTAAACTATCCTGAGAGTTGCCGTCACCATACACCTGCTGCTGTTCGCACATCAGTAGTAGGGCTTTTTAAATAACATAAGACTAAAACTAAACTAATTTCCAGTAATAATCATTATTATAGAAAGATTATAAACCTAAAAAAATAACAAATCCAAAAAAATAAAGAAATAAATGAAAATTGCTGTGGTCCGTTTCCTTAACACTTTGGCTGCTGCCATATTTCCGCCATATTAGGGCTCATTCAGGCACTCCTGAATGACTATGCAAGTGTCTGAATGAAATTCAGCCAAAAACTAGAAGAAAATAGCTTCAAAATGTTATTTTAACTGCTAGAAACTTCCCACGCATCTCTAAACGTACTGTTGTTTCCAATCTGTAGACTGGCGTTGAGTAGAGCTCTCTAAGTCAACTGGTTCAGTTGTGATGACGATTTCCGTGGGCGTGGAGCGCATTTTGCCGCGATTTTAGCAATATGACAAACTTTTCAAGACTAAATCTGTTTTAGCAGACCACAAAACAACAAAGCTCCGACGTCTGCTTGCTTTTGGAATTGCGCACGTCGCCTTCGACAGGCTTTGTTTACATACGTCGGACGCCCGGCTTTCAAAACAAGCTTAATAGGCTTTCAAACTTACGGATTTTAAAATGCTGCCCGGGCTCCTGCCCAGCTGCCGCGGTGAAATTTTAAAATGCTGCCCGGGCGGGAAGGGCTAAAAACGATAATTATTTAGAAAAGGCTCACCGCCTTATTATAAATAATTTATTAGGGACAATGCAGGTCTATGGAATCCTTATACTGTACTCATGTATAATCCACTGTGGAAGAATAATTTTGATCATATTAATTTTTATAACCCGATATTAGTGGAAAAAAGGGCAAGAATGTAGTTACGGAGTGTACCGCCCCGCCCGTCTTGTTTACACTACGCGGACGCTCACCATCATGTTCCCGTCTATTTTGACTGCCTTTGGATACAAATAATAATACATTACCCTAACCAAACAACCTAACCTAACCTAACCTAGACATCACCTTTTGCTCCCCAGAACTCGCCCCCACAACATCCTGGAGGGTGGTCAGAACCTTAGGCTCTGACCACCTCCCGATCATTATCACCACCAAAACCAGACTCACCCCAGCTAGCCACAAACACACATACACCAATTATAAAAGAGCTAACTGGGAAGCATTCACAAATGAGACAGAACAACACTTCACAACTCTAAACAGTACACCCATCACTAACATCAACAATGCTGTACACATACTCAATAAAACTATCCAAAACGCTGACAAGAAACACATTCCAAGAGGTAACAGAAAAAGACACAACCCCAACTTCACACCAGAAATTCAAAACCTCATCAGACAACGCGACATAATGAAACACTCCCCAGCACCCCACACACAAGACATCACCCAACAAATTCAAGCACTCAACACCCAAACTAACAACAAAATACAAGAACAACAAAAACTAAATTGGAATAACTTCCTACAAACACTTGATCACAAAACAAACCCCCAAAAACTCTACAAAACACTAAACAGCATCACACTTTCCAACAGCAACACAACACAATCACATGCTGCAATCACAACAACAGACTCTACTCCTTCATGTAAACAACAAGCAAACACTCTCATCAATCACTTCTCACATGTCAGCCACCTAAAACCTCACAAAGACGACCGACGTGTCATCCGACGTAAGAGACAATTCCCCACAGACCCTGACTATACACCCTTCTCCAATCACCAGACAAAGCATATCATCAACAATCTCACAAACACTCACCCACCTGTGGCCTAGACAAAATAAGCAACATACACCTCAGACACCTGGGACCACAAGGCATACAAGCACTCACTAACATATCAAACTACAGCTATTCACACAACACAATACCAGACATTTGGAAGCATGGTATCATCATCACATTCCCCAAACCCAACAAAGACCCCACGCTACCCTCCTCGCACCACCCAATCACACTCTTTTGCTCCCCCTCCAAAGTCATGGAACGCCTAGTATTACACCCTAGTAAGCTCCAACACAACATGGCTTTAGGCCACTGCACTCCACAAACACTCTTCTCACAGACCTTACACAAAGAGCTTTTGACGGCATCAACTCAGCTAGACCACCACACAGATCACTATTAGCCACACTCGACATTAGTAAAGCCTTCGATGCCATCCCCCGCCACAACCTAACAAACAAAATCTACAACACAAACATGCACAACAACACAAAAAGGTGGCTGGCCAACTTCCTAGCAGGCAGATGTGCACACGTATCTTTTGCCGGTCAGTCATCTAAAATCAGAAACTTTCCAAACGGAGTCCCACAAGGATCCGTCCTATCGCCCGCACTCTTCAGTCTATACATGCACGATATAACTACACCCAATATGCCCCAAATAAACATAGCCTCCTATGCAGATGACATAACACTCACATGCACACACCATGACCCAAAAAGAGCACCAGATCTCCTTCAACCCTATCTCAATACACTACATGGCTGGTGTACTACAAACAGACTTAATCTAGCCCCAGCCAAATCCACCGCAACCCTGCTCACAAGCTGGACAGGAGAACACGAATACATCCCTCAACTCACCATAAACAACACACCCCTAACACATACACACACACCCAAAATCCTAGGAGTAACATATGATACTCATATGACATTCAAACAGCACACCACAAACATTAAAAAGAAACTGGCGCCCAGACTTAACGCCCTCAGGTCACTTGCTCACACAAAATTTGGACACAACAAAGAAACTACCACCACAGTATATAAACAATACATAAGATCAGTGATGGAATACGCAAGCCCAGCCTGGGCTTCTAACCTAGCTGAAACACATCATAAGACCTTACAGACTATTCAAAACAAAGCCCTGAAGTTCATTACAGGCTGCACAGCTACTGCACCCACAGATCACCTACACCAAGAAACCAAAATCCTCAAAGTCAAAGACCATCTGGACATGAGAGGCACTCAATTCCTGGCAGCAGCCTCCACGAACCAAGACCACCCACTAAACTACATGGCAACACACCCACAGAGACCAAGATTTATCAAAACAACACCCAGCACAGGTATCACACATAATTATTGTCCTCTCTCCCTCCTTGCCCACCCCGAACCAACTTCCAGAAGCACATCCATACTCATATCTCTCACCGATCCATCCACTCACTCACAGACAACACGCAGCTGCATGCACGACCTCCCGAAATCCATCCTTCCGAATCCTCCCTTCCTCGCGAGGACAGAGTCCACCTGGCCAGGCTGAGATGCGGACACCATCCAGCTCTCCTGAGCTATCAGAAGAGACTGGATGACTCCGTTGTCGACGCCTGCCCGGGATGAAACACAGCACCCCATACCATTAAACACATCATAGAAGACTGCATTTCACACAACCACTTACACCAACAACACAATCTACACTCAATGAGAGCTCTGTGGGAAAGCCCGATCGTGGCCATGGCCTTCCTCAGGGACTCGGGGCTGTTCGGCCAGGCAGCTTAGGGAACAACAACAACAACAACAATCTAACCTAGTATTATAGATTTAAAAGTATTTATTTTATTATAAGTATTTATAGATGATTTATGTTGTATGTCGGTAGTGGTACACCCGGTAACTACATCCATCCTGAAAAAAGTCCTATCACTCTCAGAGCTCCTTCGGACATCTTCACTATTTACAAACTTCTTCAGTATGGAGTATAATCGATATTTATCCCCTGCTGGTAACACAGATGATAATTTCAATAAGTCATGGGGGGCTTTGCCCCCCATCAACCCATCCTGTATCCCACAATGGAAATATAGGTACTGGTAACTAAAACCATGAAAACACTCATTTCTCAAAATCTGGAGGAAAAAACATGAAAAATAAGAGTGCGAGCCTTTTCCCTATAATTAGGCTACCGTCAACTGGGGTGAATTCGGACATGGGGTGAATTCGGACATTATTGCAAAAATCAATATCAACGTCATCAATTTTTTTTTGCGATAATGTCGGAATTCACCCCGTGTCCGAATTCACCCCAGTTGACGGTACCTTAAAAACTATGGCAAGAATGTAGTTACCGGGTGTACCGCCCACCTTGTTTACACTCTGCGGATGCCTTTGGATATAGAAATACATTAGCCTAACCAAACAACCTAACCTAATCTAACCTAGTATTCATGCAGTAATGACGGGCAAATAGCAGAAAATGTAGCGTCGAAATAGACGGGAACGTAAGTGCGAGCGCACAACATGACAACCGTACACCCGGAAACTACATCCTTCCCAAAACTATTAAAATCTTGAAATGCACCTACAAATAAACCATTCTTTAAATAGGATGAGTTACTCTTTCTGTATTTTGCAAGCGTTTCGTTTAATAGGTGTGGAGTGTTACTGCTGCTATTACTGTTATGGGTAGCCTAGCCTATCAAGGAATTGTCTTAGGTGTTAAATTTTCACATAGCCTAGCCCTAGCCTAGATATTTAAAAAAATACCATAGATTTTCATGGAAAGCTTAGCCTATTATAAAGATAAATAAAATATTCGTAAGTAGGCTAAGTTATTTTACAAGATCCAGCATTATTGTTGGTGTCAAATTAAACTGTCTCTTGTGTCACTACTGTGTCGGCTAACTGCTTCCACATCACTTCCATTTATCGCCTTTATCATTGGTGCCTTCATCACTGTCATCATTATGCCTTTCACCACTTTTAGGATAGTATGTGGGATCGACAGCATCGCTGCCATCACTGGAGTTAGGCTACTAGAAACACTTGGAATCCAACAAGGAATATTTATTTGTTTTAGCCTAGCCCTGATAAAAAGACGAAACGCTTCCTTTTTCCGCTGATTGAAGGCCAGCTGGAGTAACTACAGGCTACCAGTTACTCACATTCTCATCACTTGTACATTCGGCCATTGTTGTGTTAAATCAGAGGAACATTAAAGCACTAATACACGATAAATCACTGGAAATAATGCGCAGTTCAGCAGAGTCGGCCACACTCTGGGAGATGGGAGTGTAATCTTTTAAACATAAACAATGAGGTGTGCAGGGTGCGGGAAGCGAGATGTTTGGTGGCTCAGTTATTTCGTATTTGTTTACGTTTTTCGTTATTCCAGTGACTTATCCTTATTGTCTAATAATACTCTAATATTTTATACATTGTTTACCTTACTGTATGTACTTCAACAGCTATATTATAGCTGTGGTGGTTTTTGGGAATCGAGAAACCTGCCCTACATAGCTCACCACAACAGCTTGGTAATATGGATATTCGTATCAGCTAGCACTAAAAACGCCTACAAAATGGACACTTTCAAAGCATTTTGCATTTTTAATAATTACAAAATGATAATACTTCACAAAATCTAAACAGAGAGCACCACTTCAACTAAACAGGGTTGGGTCCGTTACTGCAGCTGCAGGTCGACTTCGCTGGCCCGTGTCAAATCCAGTTCTCCTGTTATCTATGTGTAATACAATTGACTTATTCAAAAGGAGGCAAGACATTCATTTCAAGAAGATAGAAGTACTATACGCTCAACAGAAGAACAAACAAACAAACACAATAATTAACTGTAGTTTACATAACCTTATGTTAAGTAATATTAGTATACAACATTTTTCAACCATGTTCTTTACTATGAATTTCTCATTCTTATGAGGGCCTTTAATTCATTCATTACTATAGTTCATGCCGACCCAAGGGCGGAAGTAGTGGTGGGTTGGGAGAGAGATTTGTCTATCTTTATCATCCATTTAGTAACAATTGCTATGTTATAATTAAATCCAGAATACCTAATGGGGCTGCTGTATTTTTGCAGTCTGTGTGTCTATGAAACTCTATTTCAACACTTTAAAAATACTATCATGAGGCTTAGGTTTGTGCAACTAAAATTCGAGTGAATATACATAAATATATGTGTGTAGCTTGTAAGTTATTAACATTATACACATATAAATCATGCAATATATACTTTATAAAATACCTAATAACACCACTGATGAAATAATTTAACTTTATAATTATTATTGTCATCGGTCCATCATGTGTTTGGTTTGGTTATGATAGATGGTGGTGATGGTTCAACAGTGGTGATGGTGGTGATGGTTATTATTAGTTTTGGTTTGTGATGAGAGTGATGATGGTTATAAGGTCAATGTTGTCATGGTTTAAGGGGAGATGAGACGATTTTTTCCTCATGTTTATCCCCATTAGTTTTCAGATTTTAAGACGTTCGGCCCATTAGTTTGATGATTTGAAGGCCTTTCGCCTCATTTCCTTGTCAATATTATGACTTTTTGTCATTTAGGTTTAGATTTTTTTACTGGCGAGCGATAGCGAGCCTGTAATTTAAGAGGAACCGGCCTTCGGCCTTAAAGGAGGGTCTTGGGGGGTGTTCTTTTAAGTTTGATGGATGTCCAGGGAGGAAACTAAAGAACATAATAAAATATATACATAAAAGAACAAACAAAAAAACGCCCATCCCCACTTAACAAGAGTAGTATGGTAGATTTATTGATGTGATGGTTGGACAGGAATGACTGGTTGGTGGCTAAACTCTTATAGTATCATGATGCTGTTATTGATATAAGGGGAGATGGGCGTATATATTTGTATGTATGTATTTTTGTATTATTGTTTTTAGTTTCCTCACTAGCCTTCTATCAATCATAGAGGGGAAGGGGGGGGGGGGGGGGCTCATTCAAGATAATTTATACATTTTTAGATACAAAAAGGTCTCGGCCTTGGTTCCTCTTAAATTACAGGCTCTCTATCGTTCGCCAGAAAAAACAATCGTCACCTAAATGTCACATAAAATCTTAATATTGACAACAAATATGATATAAAGTCTTAAAATCGACAAACTAAGGGGCCGAAAGTCTTAAAATCTAAAAACCAATGGGACTAAACATGAGGGAGGAGGATGTCCAGAAAAAAACAGCCCATCTCCCCTTAAGCGAGTTGACAGTGTTTCTTATTATCATATTCTGTTTACCGTTATTGTGGTGATAGTAGTTTGTTATGGTTCGCGGTGGTGGTGGTAATGTATGGCTACTGTTGGTTATGGGGTGGTAAGGTCACAAAGTTAGTCGTGGGGATATATTTAGTTGGTTGTAGTCATTGATAATTAAAGGGAGGTTTTTAGTTTTTCCCTACCCCTCCATCAAGATTAAAATTACAACCCCTAGATCCCCATTTCAAGATAAATGTGTACATTTTTAGACAAATGTCTCAGCCGAAGGCCGATTCCTCTTATATTACAGACTCGATGTCGCTCGCCAGGAAATAAATCGACACCTTAATGACACAAAAGGTCTTAAAATTTACAGATATGGGGCAAAAGTTCTTAACCTAAGACGTGCGCATGGGGGGTATGAGACACCACATGCCTGTGCGCAATTATTTGAGCTGTTCCCATCACTAACATCGCTGTTTTACCATAAATAGCATTAATACTCATCCATATGCGCCTATTTTACATTGATTATAAAGGTATTAACCTGTGACAGCAATAAAACAAATGGAAACAGCATTTGGATGGTCAAAATCGGCGATACAGGCCGGGAGTTACATAAGTTATGGCTAAGGCAACCTCCCTCCCCTCCACTCCTCCTCACGTCTGGAGAGAGATTGTCGATCGATAAGACGATACTCTCTCTCTCTCTCTTGCACTCGCTTGGTAACAGTGATGACAACGCCCTGCTTGCAACTCGCTAATGTTAGCATGAAAATAGACCACAGAATAAGGGAATAACAGGGAAAATAGGTGATAACTGAAGGAGGGGGGGGGGGGGGGGGAAGGAGGGAATGTGGAGGAGTGATATTTGGCATGGCCCAGGGGCAAAAAAAAAAGAAAAAAAATGGGTTCAAGTTTTTTGGGGGTGTTTTAAATGGATATTTTTAGGCCCAGGATCTTAACTCCTTCAGACATATAATGTTCCAGTAAGTCCACGGAGGCGGGAGCCCGGTATCATTGCCACTGCACCACACAACTCTCAAAACCACACTGCTGACCGTTAGAATTGTCGGAGAAACCTGGGGTTGCCACCAACCGACAGATTTTCATCTAACTTACCGGACTTACTGAGCTCCATATGACGCTAGAGTGTCATATATCTTATTAGAGAGCTATGTAGATAAGTCCATATGACGCTCTAGCATCATATGAGTTTTTTGGCATAACTTCCATATGACGCTCTAGCATCATATGAGTCTGAAGGAGTAAAGAGTCTGCCCACAGTCGCCCGGGGAAACTCTTAAGAGTCTTCCCGCACTTGCCGGGTTAAAATTGGCAGAAATGGGGCGAAACTTCTTAACATTGCCAAACGAATGGGGCGAACATCTTAACCCCTTGAGACAGATTAAGTTACAGAAAGTTACGGTGGACAGTCTGCATGGTCTCTGGGTGGCAAATTTGGCCCAGGAGCATTTTCGAAGCCTACCGTATTGTTCTATTCCCAACCACCAGAATGCTGTTTATTATAATGCATCATATGTGAAGGGAAGGAGGGATGACTATACTACAGAATACAACACAAATAAATAAATTGATATATGATAGTTTAAATGAATCCAGAATAAACTATTTTTCCAAGTAATTGTGTTCACACTGTCTTATCTCGGAATTTTGATTGATGACCAATTCCTTTGATATGCTCAAATACAACTATTTTGTTCTGCTCATTCCAAATCTGAAATCAGAAATTGTCTATCTTCAATAGTTCTCAAGCAGTGACACAAAACACAGAAACTTGTATTTTGCATGATATGGTTTGTAAAATGTTCGATTTACTTCTTGGTATATACTTTTCAATTCAGTCTGTATCAATAGCCAAGATAATGAGGAAGATAATAAATCAAAACACAACTTCCTACGACCAATACTTTTTGCTCTAGGAACTTTTCATCCATCGCCGCTCCACGGCCAAAAGCTGAGCTCCGAGCGGTTCCACAGCTCTGGGTTTACAGTATTTGCTCTGATTCGTTTATAATGGCATACATCACCGGAATTGGAAAATTATGCTCTTTCTAATGGTGAAAACCAGAACACTACAGCATAATTGGTTCATGAGCTATGCACAATTGTTTCCATGCATAATATATGAGAATGTTTATACAGTTGTATATTTTTGCCACAATATACACCTTTATACACATTTCATTGTCAAAAATTTGTATAAATAAATAAATATATAAATAAATAAAATGAATACAAAATAAAAATAAATAAATAAAAAAATAAAAAAATACTTCGCTAGATTATAATTAGATGTCTAAATTGTACATATAATTAGACGAATGGGAATGCCGACTTTATGAGTCTTGGGAAGTCCGTAAAGTACACCCGGGGAAGAGCTACTAGTGGAGATGAATCTGAATATTTAATTTATGATGACGTTTAACTTTAGCAGATCTCTAAGTAATCTATTCAATTTGTCTTCCATTCTAGTGATAAACGTGAATGTTTTTCATTGATTTAGTTTAGTATGGTTTGATCATTAAGAATAGAATCTATATTTTCTCTATGTATTCAGTTTTATCTAATAACAGTGCCTCTTCCTTTGTCAGGTCTAGTGATCAGGATCGAATTGTCTGACTTTTGTGACTTAAGGGCATCATATAAAGTTTGTTGAAGTTTAGGAAGGGAGTGTTTGAAGTCATCAAGTTCACGATACGACGAATGAACAATGGCAGAAATGCCTTCAACGAAGTTATCCCAATTTCTACCAAGTGCATGTCTAATATTTATATGCTTAATTATTTGGATGAGCTTTTCGAATGGAAAATAACGTTTGATAAAGTCTACCTTGAATTTAGGGAAGGCAAAGGTTAGTCCATGAGACAGTACTAATTTGTCCTTATTGACCGAGTGTTCCAGGGATATTCCTAAGTTGTGGAATTTCTTTTTTTTTGGCCGATTTAAATGTAGTCATAGCCTCGTAAATATCTATCATATAAACAGAGAAAATCTAACCAAGAGAGAACGTTTGTTAATTAATTTTTAAGGTATCACACGCACTTATATATCCAGGCTCGTCATATTTTGTATACCTTTTTATACCTGTTCGTTAAGCTATTCCTATTGAATGTCCCCATTTTTGCTGAACCACATTATATCCTCTAGCCTACCTGTGGTTAGTATTCTTAGGTTTTAATGTTCTAGCATATTTATTAGCAGAGGTGGGCGCGCTCCGGTGGGACCGGTAATGCGGCAGCGCTCCGCGCTCATCAGACATAAGGTAATGCGGCAGCGCTCACATGCTCCTTTTGTCAGCAGACCCGATGCGCTTCCCGCTCCGCGCTCCCAAAAATAGGTATATAAAAAAAAAAAAAAAAAAAACAGCTTCTAGAAGTTATTTAATTATTTACCTTTGTACTTCACTTTGTCCTTTGTCTTTCACTTCACTAAATTCCAAGAATTCAAAACATTCAAAAAACCTCAAGTCATGGTGTCTTTCTGAAGTTTAACTGTTTAAGTTTCTCACTTTCTCAGTTTCTGTTATTCTTTATGTCAAATCAATGAATCAAATGTCAATGATATGATATGATTGATATCATTGCAAATGTCAATGATATGATATGATTGATATCATTGTGAGTTTGTGACATTGTGACTGTCCATTGATATCTATGATATGACATAAAGAATTACAGAAACTGTCCAAACTGAGAAACTTAAACAGTTAAACTTATCAAGCTAACATTCTAACAAGCCTAACAATACAATAACAACAATACAACATGATTACATTGATTAGTATTTACTATTTAGTTGATTACATGATTAAATGAATAATAATTTAATATCATAATATCATTAATAATTTAATATGATATGATTAATTGATTATATTATGATTATTGGACCCGTCCAAGCTGTCCACAGACACTCAGACAGTCAGACAGGCTCGGGCTATACCACTGCCAGACTTACCCTTAGGCCCCTTCGTAAGCTGTAACTTGCCCGTAAGGTTTACTTTGCGTTAGCAAAAGCCAAAAAAAAAAAAAAAGTTAACAACTGTAACACTGTCAGTCTGTCACTATCATAGTATCACTGTATCACAGTTCACTAACACCGTGGGTAACACCGTACGAACGGTACGATGACTGTACACGATAATGACGTTCTTGTACCTGTTGTTGACAGGAAAAATCGCCTCCGGAGCGCCAGAAAGGAGCGCGAATTTCTAGCTGCGCTCCCCGCCTGCACTCCGATTTCAGAATTTTGCCGCTCCTCGCTCCGCGCTCCTCTATATTGGTAATGCGCACCGGATCGCAGAGTGCAGAGCGCCAAATGGCGCGCACCTGCCCACCTCTGTTTATTAGCCAATTTGTATTTAATTAATTATAGTAGGAATGATTTGGACACTTTTTAATCCATTTCTCCTTTCTTAGAAATCTTCATCTTAGGAGATTTAAACGTTCACCTCCGCCAATGGCTCTCCTCTCATACTACTGACCAACCTGGTGAACAAGCCTACGTCTTTTTTATCCTAAATGACCTAGAGCAGTTGGTTCAGCAACCCACTCGTATCCATGATCGCTTCGGAGATCGGCCCAACATTCTTGACTTATTTCTAACTTCTAACCCTTCTTCTTATACTGTCGATCTTTTCTCTCCTTTGGGCTTCTCCGACCATAAACTTATATCTGTCACTTGTCCTATCTCTCCAGTACGGCCACCCGATCCTTCCAGCCGGCAGCGCTTGTGGCACGTTGGTTCTGCACACTGGGAGGCTCTCCGGCAGTACTTCTTTGATTTCCCATGGATTGATTTTTGTTTCTGTGGCTGGGGACCCTCAGATAGTGCTGAACGCATTATCGAGGTAATCCTATCGGGCATGGAGGTATGCATTCCAATTTCTTTCTCTCAGACTAATGCAAAATAATGTTGGTTTACTCACGCTTTTTCTACTGCTGTCCTGTCCACAGTATGGAGAAAGCATTCAAACGGTACCGACGCCTTAAAATTCAAGAATCTCATTCTTCCAATGTATCTGCCTGGAATCAAGCCAAATCTGTCCTTCGACTTGCCAAACACTCTTTCATCAATAATAAATGCACTAAACTATCCAACTCAAGCTCTTCCTAAGCTTTGTGACATCTAACCAGAAACCTCTCCTACAATTTTCTTCTTGTCTTTTCCTCCCCTTTTCCACTTCTTCCTCTGACAAAGCTGAACTCTTCGCTCAAACTTTCGCTAGAATCTCCAGCTTGGATGATTCCCGGTGCTATTCCTCCCTCTCCACCCCCTTCTCTCCTTATTATGCCTAACATCCTAATCTCTTCTAAAGATGTATTTTCTAACGTCTCTTGGCTTAATACTAAGAAGGCGTATGGTCCAGATGGTGTTCCTCCTGTTGTACTCTAAAACTGTGCTTCCGTGCTGACCCCCTGCCTAGGCAAACTCTTTCATCTCTGTCTCTCCTCTAACTTCTTCCTTTCTTGCTGGAAGTTTGCCCTCATTCAACCTGTCCCAAAGAAGGGTGACCGCTCTTAGCCCTCCAACTATCGTCCAATTGCTCTGATCTCATGTATCTCTAAAGTTTTTAAAACTATTCTTACTTCCAAATTTCTTAAGCATTTATCTTCTCATAATCTGCTCTCAGATCGCCAGTATGGTTTCCTTAAGGGTCGCTCTACTGGTGAACTTCTTTCATATCCTACTAACTCTTGGTCATCCTTCTTTCGGGACTTCGGCGAGATCGTTTCTGGCACAAATCTCAAATTTCTAGACTACCCTCCTCCGGTTTCTATCCCTCCATCTGTGCCTTTGTCTCTAATTTCCTTTCTGGCCGTTCCATGGCTGCAGTTGTGGATGGCCATCGTTCACTTCCTCATCCCATCAACTCCGGTGTTCCTCATGGTTCTGTCCTATATCCAATTCTCTTTCTAGTGTTCATAAATGATGTTCTCAACTGTACTTCCATCCTATCCATTCCTATGCAGACGAATCTACCTTACGCTATTTAATTAGTTTTCCAGAACAACCCAGCAAACTATCTCTCAAAGTCAAACGAAATGAAGCCATACAACACATATCTTCTGATCTGACTATCATTTCCAATTGGAGCAAAGAAAACCTTGTTCCCTTTAATGCTTCTTTATCAATCTATCTATTGCCCGACGCCGTGATCCCCGAAGGGGTGGCCACGAACGAACTGCCCCCATGCACCTCTGTCCCCAGTCAATCGACGCCCCTCCCCCCAACCAGCACCGCCTTCGTTCATATACTTCCTCACTCCATCCTTCCACCTCTCTTTCGGTCTACCTCTCTCTCTCTCTGTCCCTCCACCTCGCTCTCGTACACCCTCTTAGTCATTCTCTCGCTTTCCATACGTTCCATATGGCCGAACCATCTCAAGTTATTCCTTTTCACACTTTCCAGCACATCTACCTCCACACCACACCTCCTTCTTACTTCCTCATTAGTCTGTCTATCCCTCCATGTAACTCCGCACACACTTCTTAAGTAATTCATTTCCACTGCTCTCACTCTTGGTCTGAGTCTCTCAACCAACGTCCATGCTTCGCTTCCGTAAGTCAGTGTCGGGATTACCATACTGTCATGCAAGGACTTCTTCACTTCCATACTGACCACCCTATTTCTTGTTACTGCTTTCAGCGTTCCTACAACCCTCTTCCCCTGTTGTACCCTCTCCCGCACTTCTTCATCCATAGTCTCCATAGTTCATCCAGTTACTTTACTCAACACACTGCCCAGATACTTAAAAGAGTTGACGATCTCCATAACCTGACCGTTCAGCTTCACCTCACACTCTGTGACTTCACCCCTTTCGAAGACCATAACCTTGCTCTTCCCCGCATTTACCTTCAAATTCCGTTTTTCGCACACTGTTCCAAACTCATTTACCAGACCCTGCAACTCCCATTCATTATCACTCATCAGAACTGTATCATCCGCAAACAGCAGTATAGGTAGCTTCCACTCAATTCCTTCCCTTTTCAGCGATACACCAACATCCACTGCTCTTGATAGTATTTCTTTCATGACTCCATCCATATATACTTCCATTAATGCTTCCATAACCTAATTTTTTCATCTATCTACCCGCGTAAACTCCCAGAGGACTATCCCTTATACTTCAACAATACAAAAATAAACCTTTCATCTTCTCTCTGTATTCTCAGTGTTACTTTCTCTCCTGCCCTCTCTTGGAAGGATCATATTACCAATCTTGCTAAGGCGGCCTCCCAGAAGCTGGGAGTGCTCAACCGCCTCAAGGGATCTTCACCCCTGCACTGCTTCTTGCTCTGTACAGGGGCACAGTGTGTCCTTGTATTGAGTATTGTTCACATGTGTGGGGAGGATTCTCTCACACAGCACTTCTAGACAAAGTAGAGAGATAAGCCTTTCGTATCATTAACTCCCGTCCACTCACCAACTCTCTGCAATCTCTCACTATTTGCCACAATGTTGCATCTCTCTCGCTATTCTATCGCTATTACAAAAATCAGTGTTCCTCAGAGCTCTCTCAGTGTATACTACCTCCTCTACGTAGGGGACGTAGTACCCGTCTTGCAACACAATCCCACCCCTACTCTGTGCACCTCTCCAAGAGTGAAAGAATTATCCCAATCTTTCTTCTATTCAACAGCTGAGCTCTGAAACTCTCTCCCTGAATCCATCTTTCCCTCATCTTATGACTTAAGTTTGTTCAACCTCTCTGTGTCCAGGCCTTTGGCTTGACTATTCCTTGATTTTGGCCCTGTCCCTCTTTCAACTTGGGGGGGGGGTGGGCGGGGGGGGGGGGCACTCGTCATAAGCAGTATTGCCTTTTGTCTTCCTCATCCACATAGTAAAATAATATATATATATATATATATATATATATATATAATAAAATTATATACAGTATATATATATATATATATACTGTATATATATATATATATATGTTAGTAAAGCCAGGTAATAAATTTTCTTTAATACATACGAGGTTGAAAGAAATGGCAATTTCTGCGTTGGAAATTTTATTATTCAAGTTTCCAGGTCTCTGATGAGTTTTCGCTGGGTGGCAGGAAGTAGATGAAGGAGATGAGCAAAATTCATGGTGGTACAGGGTTACATAAATGTAAATGATGATACAGGATATACGACGCGTTTCACTGGACAACCAGCATTATCAAGTAAGGATGGAATGATATAAAAGGTAAACAGGAAGGGTATATATAGAGGGTGGAGGATCAGAGGAGGCGAAAAGCAAGGGGCAAAAGTCTACTATTGGTGGAGGGGTAATTTGGGAAAAAGAAAGGGGGAAACCGCTTCACGCATGCGCACTGGATGCGGGATGGTGGTCGGTAGGTGGGGTCGAAGCTGATTGGCTGCGTGTCGAGGGGCGTGGCCTAAGTTGTGTGGCGCCTGCGGAAGACGAAGCTGAAGGAGGTAGCGCGGGGGGCTGCGTCAAGGGCACCGGGGGGCGAGGGGGGGTGTTAGGTCCTGTAGGAAAGTGCCTTTTGGCAGAAGGAAGGATCTGAAGGTCCAGAGTTTGGTTGTTGATGTTGGGATGTAAGGCTTGGATATATAAAGCTTCGAGTATGGGTAATCTCCTTGGGTCACTTTCTTTATCGAGTATGGTGGTGTGTTTCTCTAACTCGTTGCGTGTGAGGTGAGGGTGGTTAGGGGTGAGATAGTGGTCTTTGATGGCTCCAGCCTGAAGGTGAAGAGTTAGCCGACGTGAAAGACGAGTCTGCGTCATACCAATATAGGAATGAGGTCCACAGTCCTCATAATTACAGGTATGTTGGTAAATGACGTGATCGTCGGTCATCGGGCTCTTTATCTTGGTGGAGGCTGGTTTGTTGCGGAGAACGAGGTTGGAGGTCTTGGGGGATTTGTAATAAATTATTAATTTGATTTTGTTTTCCAGGTTGGTTGGGTGGACATGCTTGGAGATTATTTCTTTTAAGACAGCCTCGTCATTTTTGTGTTCAGAGGACATGTAATTGCGGTAGAAGATCTTAATTTCATTGGGGGGGTCAATGTTGGGAGGGCTTTGGGTGTACCATTTTTCAAGATGGTGGTTGATGGTGCTGGAGATGTCGGAGTTGGAGTATCCGTTATTTACTAAAACTTGGGATAGTCTTTCTAGTTCCTGGTGGGTGTCGGCCTATGTAGAGCAGTACGTGAGGGCTCTCCTAACATAGGCGGAGATGGAGGATAGAAGATAACGGCGGGGGCATTCACTATCGCCGTTGAGGCATTGTCCTGTGTTAGTTGGTTTAATGTAGACGGTGGTTTTGAACCCATGGTCGTTCAGAGCTACGAGGATGTCGAGGAAGGGGAGTTGTCCATTGTTAGATTTTTCAAAGGTGAAGTTAAGTCCGGAGGAGGTCATGAAGCGACGCTGGAGTTCCTGTAGTTCGTGGAGGTCCTTGATTTGCACGAATATGTCATCCACGTATCTACAGTAGACGGCGGGTCGTTGGGCAGCTAGGAGCTCTTCCTCGATGGTACCCATGAAAAAGTTCGCAAAAAGAACTCCTAGAGGGCTGCCCATCGCTACACCGTCTATCTGCTTGTACATGTTGCCCCGGGGGCAAAGGAAGGGGGCCTCCTTGGTACATAGCTCCAGTAGTGTTTTCAGGGCCTTCTCAGGGATGTCCAGTGTTGGGGTATCAGGGCAATGATAAATTCGACGTAGAATCATGTCAATGGTCCTATCCGTCTGACCTTTTAAAATTACAGTACTCATCATCTAAATTTATTATATGTGGTGATTTTAATGAAATAGACACGTCTGACCTTCAAACACACCTTCAGCTAACCCAAGTAGTAAATTTCCCTACACACCATAATAATATTTTAGATATAATCCTAACAGATATGTCAAACCTTTATGAAACCCCGATTCCAATGTCGCCATTTGGACGAAGCAATCACACTTCTGTTTTCTGGACTCGCAAACCTACTTTCGCTCACACAAATAAGAACAAAACACACACGTACAGACCTATAACCGACTCGGCAATTCGACTCTTCGGTGATTGGATTGTTCGATACCCATGGGTTGAGGTGTTAACTGTTGAAGATGTTTATCGCAAATGGGAAAATTATCTCGATACTATTAATATAGCCTACCTACATTTCTTCCCTGAAAAAACTGTAGTTACTCACCAGTCTGACCTCCCTTGGATTAATTGCCGTATTAAACGCCTTATGCAACAACGTGACAATGCCTTTAAAGCCAACAACACCACCCTTTTCAAATCACTTCGAAACAAAGTTATTAGAGAAATTAAAATGGCAAAAAAGACTTTCTATCCCAACAAAATACAACACTTGAAACACACAAACATTAGTGAATGGTTTAGCCGAATTCAGGAATTTTGTGGCCTTAAGAACCGACCCTCTACCTTCCCGTGTGTCAACCATCTCACCAGTAATGAAGCAGCCGAGACAATAAATAATCATTTTGCCTCTATATGTCAACAACTTCCCAAGCTCTCTCATGATCAGCTCCCAGCATATCTCCCTGCCCCCTCCCCCCCACCTATCGTATTAGAGTACGAAGTTTGCCGTCGTTTACAGATTCTCAAACCTAAACGCTCCTCCACTCCACTCGATCTTCCTATCCGCTTATACAAAGAATTTTCTCCTGAACTTTCCTTACCTCTCACATCCATAATTAATGCTTCCTTACAACAATCCAAATGTCCTAAAGATTGGAAGCATTCCTATGTCACTCCAATCCCTAAATCTTCAAACCCTCAATCTCTTAATGAACTACGGCCCATAGCTATTACACCTATTCCTAGCCTTATTTGTGAAAGTTTTGTAGCTGAATTGGCTTACAAAGATATATACAATAAATTAGACTCGTGCCAGTATGGAAATATTAAATCCTCATCCACCTCACACTACCTCATCAGTTTTCTTGACTTCATTCATAAAAATTTAGACCGCCGAAACACGTCAGTAACAGCAGTATTCATAGATTTAAAAAAGCCTTCGATCTAGTGAACCACACCATTATAATTAAGAAAGCACTACACCTTGGCCTCAGGAATGTCTTACCTCCTGGTTGGCGGATTTCCTCAACGACCGTCAACAATCCGTCCGCTTTCTAGGCAGTATCTCCAGTTCACAAACACTTACTTGCGGTTTGCCTCAAGGGACACGAATGGGGCCCCTCGGTTATTTAATACTCAGCAATAACGCCCTTCAAGACGCAGAACTCAAATGGAAATATGTTGACGATTCCACACTAGCCTCTTCCATCAGCAACGCTTCTCCAGACTACAGCATTCTCCAAGCCAACCTAGATGCCCTACTGACCTGGACACAAGATAATTATGTCACTATTAACCTAAACAAAACACTTGTCATGAACTTCAATGTTGCTTCTAAACCCATCCCTCCACCCACCCTCAAGCTTGGCAATCACACCCTCGAGATAGTTCAGTCCACTAAATTACTTGGTGTTCTCCTTCAGCAAAAACTACTCTGGGATAAACATGTTAACACCATAGCTAGTGCTTCTTCTTATCGGCTACACATGTTACGCACCCTGAAACAACTAGGGGTTCCCAGAGATGACATGCTACTTTTATACAAATCTTTTATATTACCCAAACTCTGCTATGCTTCACCCGTTTGGTCATCCTCTCTCAACTTAACCCAAGAAATAAATTAGAAAAAATTCAGAAGAGAGCACTCAGAATAATGTTAGGGGCCAACTACACCACTTACCAAGATGCATGTAACCTAATTAACGTACTCGCCATATCTAACCTCTACGAACAACACCTTCAGCAGTTCTCCAGCAAACTACTAAACAACCACAGACACCGGCACCTACTACCGCCCGACGCCCCTCCTCCTCTACGCACTGTTCGCCACTTCAACCGTATTGTCCCCGTAAGAGCACCACGGACTGACCGCTACAAGAACAGCGCCATTCCTTCAATAATTAAGGTCTTAAACAATCAATAAATTATATACATATTTTCATTGTAAATTAGCCTGTTAGTTCTTGTGTCAATTTTAATTTTAATTTTAATTTTAATTTTAACTATGTATCAACTTCCTTGTATATTTTCAGCCTTCGGGCTGCTTTTGTGAATAAACCGTTAATTATTATTATTATTATTATTATCCACTGGCACGTTGGTGAACAGGCTTTCTACGTCGAGAGAGGCGATTGTGTGGTTGTTGTTACGGGGGGCGTCTCGTAAAATTTCCAAGAAATCGTGGGCTGAGTTAAGGTTGAATTGGCTGGGCACGTAGGGGGTGAGGAGGCTGTTCAGGGCCTTGGCGATCTGGTAGGTGGCAGTGGGGATCTGGGAGATCTGGGAGGGGGTTCCCTGGTTTGTGAGTTTTGATGGTTCCGTACGCATAACCAGGGGTGTATTCTCCGACGAGTTTTTTAAGGTGGATCCCTCCTTGTTTGGCGTTGATGGCGGTGATGGTGGTGTTGGCAGTGCGTTTGATTTCGTCGGTTGGGTTGCGGGTGATCTTTTTAAATTTGGTGTTGTCACTTAAGATGACGTCCATTTTTCGTCCCAACCGTCCCAACCGACGAAATCAAACGCACTGCCAACACCACCATCACCGCCATCAACGCCAAACAAGGAGGGATCCACCTTAAAAAACTCGTCGGAGAATACACCCCTGGTTATGCATACGGAACCATCAAAACTCACAAACCTGGGAACCCCCTCCGCCCCATCATCTCCCAGATCCCCACTGCCACCTACCAGATCGCCAAGGCCCTGAACAACCTCCTCACCCCCTACGTGCCCAGCCAATTCAACTTTAACTCAGCCCACGATTTCTTGGAAATTTTACGAGACGCCCCCCGTAACAACAACCACACAATCGCCTCTCTCGACGTAGAAAGCCTGTTCACCAATGTGCCAGTGGATAGGACCATTGACATGATTCTACGTCGAATTTATCATTGCCCTGATACCCCAACACTGGAGATCCCTGAGAAGGCCGTGAAAACACTACTGGAGCTATGTACCAAGGAGGCCCCCTTCCTTTGCCCCCGGGGCAACATGTACAAGCAGATAGACGGTGTAGCGATGGGCAGCCCTCTAGGAGTTCTTTTTGCGAACTTTTTCATGGGTACCATCGAGGAAGAGCTCCTAGCTGCCCAACGACCCGCCGTCTACTGTAGATACGAGGATGACATCTTCGTGCAAATCAAGGACCTCCACGAACTACAGGAACTCCAGCGTCGCTTCATGACCTCCTCCGGTCTTAACTTCACCTTTGAAAAATCTAAACAATGGACAACTCCCCTTCCTCGACATCCTCGTAGCTCTGAACGACCATGGGTTCAAAACCACTGTCTACATTAAACCAACTAACACAGGACAATGCCTCAACGGCGATAGTGAATGCCCCCGCCGTTATCTTCTATCCTCCATCTCCGCCTATGTTAGGAGAGCCCTCACGCACTGCTCTACCTGGGCCGACACCCACCAGGAACTAGAAAGACTATCCCAAGTTTTAGTAAATAACGGATACTCCAACTCCGACATCTCCAGCACCATCAACCACCATCTTGAAAAATGGTACACCCAAAGCCCTCCCAACATTGACCCCCCCAATGAAATTAAGATCTTCTACCGCAATTACATGTCCTCTGAACACAAAAATGACGAGGCCGTCTTAAAAGAAATAATCTCCAAGCATGTCCACCCAACCAACCCGGAAAACAAAATCAAATTAATAATTTATTACAAATCCCCCAAGACCTCCAACCTCGTTCTCCGCAACAAACCAGCCTCCACCAAGATAAAGAGCCCGATGACCGACGAACACGTCATTTACCAACATACCTGTAATTATGAGGACTGTGGACCTCATTCCTATATTGGTATGACGCAGACTCGTCTTTCACGTCGGCTAACTCTTCACCTTCAGGCTGGAGCCATCAAAGACCACTATCTCACCCCTAACCACCCTCACCTCACACGCAACGAGTTAGAGAAACACACCACCATACTCGATAAAGAAAGTGACCCAAGGAGATTACCCATACTCGAAGCTTTATATATCCAAGCCTTACATCCCAACATCAACAACCAAACTCTGGACCTTCAGATCCTTCCTTCTGCCAAAAGGCACTTTCCTACAGGACCTAACACCCCCCCTCGCCCCCCGGTGCCCTTGACGCAGCCCCCCGCGCTACCTCCTTCAGCTTCGTCTTCCGCAGGCGCCACACAACTTAGGCCACGCCCCTCGACACGCAGCCAATCAGCTTCGACCCCACCTACCGACCACCATCCCGTATCCAGTGCGCATGCGTGAAGCGGTTCCCCCCTTTCTCTTTCCCAAATTACCCCTCCACCAATAGTAGACTTTTGCCCCTTGCTTTTCGCCTCCTTTGATCCTCCACCCTCTATATATTCCCTTCCTGTTTACCTTTTATATAATTCCATCCTTACTTGATAATGCTGGTTGTCCAGTGAAACGCGTCGTATATCCTGTATCATCATTTACATTTATGTAACCCTGTACCACCATGAATTTTGCTCATCTCCTTCATCTACTTCCTGCCACCCAGCGAAAACTCATCAGAGACCTGGAAACTTTGAATAATAAAATTTCCAACGCAGAAATTGCCATTTCTTTCAACCTCGTATGTATTAAAGAAAATATATATATATATATATATATAGATATATAGATATATAGATATATATATATATATATATATATATATATATATATATATATATATATATATATATATATATATATATATATATATATATATATACTGTATAAATGTGTTATGCGAGTAGATTATTTTTACTGCATTTAGAATGGTTTGTGATGTTCACTATCGTGAAGCTGAGAACCTAGATTAACCAACCGGGTCAGAACTGGCTCTCTACCAGTGTCACAGAATACACAATTGTGGATCACACGATTTATTTATTATGTAGCTAGGGTACAAAGATGACACGAATAAAGTCTCATCTATATAGAAATGAGCTTGAAGAAATATGGATCATAATAATTGGTATCAAATACTTATAAATTCACTTTGTATAATAAGTGAACTAAAAATGAACACTAGCATCAAAAATATTTATAAAGAACAACGTAGTGAATCAATATAGAATGACAAAATATATAACACAGAGAGGTTTGGTCTCAACAACAAATAATTAATAGGCCTATCCTGAAGGTAAATGGCAACCGCTAGAGGATTAGCCAACAAGGTAGATCAAGTTTACTGCGATGCTTACTCACAATAGAATTTGACTATGGAAATTATGATATTAACTGAGGTCTGCATAACTCGCACGTTAAATCATAAAATAAAATATATATATCTTAATAAACTCAAAGAGTCAGAGCATTGAAGAATAATCTCATTCAATGAAGAATATTTAATTATGCCAGTGCGCTTGGCTGAACTTCGCCTCGCTGCGGTTTAACCCTTCTTTAGCGGGGCCCGACTTAAGTCTGTATCTAAAAAGCTGGACAATGTGGCGGGGCCCGACTTAAGTCTGTGTGCAATTTTGGCGCAATATTGGCTCTGAGAGAGAGCCGAGCGGTGGGAGGAGCGTAGGTTACCTCATGACCGCTCGCCACGACCGTCGTGGGCCCACTGACATTTACTCAACACTACTCCACCGTCTCTCACTCGCTACACACGTAATTATGTAACGAAATTACCGTATTTTAGCGATTTTGCCCTTCGGTTGCACGATCGTTGCAAGACAACCAGTGATCGTAGAAGGATGGTTCGGGTGTCATTGGAAAGCTCAATTTACGCCCTTCCAGGGATACATACTTGTATTACGCTTTGGCTCTTGTTTATGCATGAAAAAGAGCACGGAAACAACCCCATTTATGGTAAACACCCCCCGCTCGGCAGCACGGTCAAATATACCGCCTAGGCTGCTCGTTGAGTGTTAAGCGTGGTGAAGGATGGACTAGAATAGTCAAGTCAATAATAAATAAGGTAAAACGGAGGGTGAGGTTTGGAAGCGGAATCTTTTAACGCAGTTCTACGAGCCGCACTTATAGCTCTCTCTGTATACAATTATCCTGTAATTACGTACCCAGCCAACAATAAACACAATATTAACCCCTTATGAACGGGGATGTTTATAACTTCTACTACCTCCCTGGCGGGCATATTTACCCTAAACGAGCTTCATTCCATGCACTTTTTCATGCATAAAAAAGAGCCAGAGCGTAATACAATTATGTATTCGTGAAAGGGCGATAATAGAGCTTTTCAATGACACCTGAATCATCCTTGTACGACCACGGGTTATCCTGTAGCGATCGCGCAACACGAGGGGAAAACCCTAAAATACGGTATTTTCCCGGGTTTTTTCCTGGTCTCCCGAGGCCGTGGGTGTGGAATGTTGCAGAGGTAGTGTCAGTCGCGGCACTGGGTCCGTGCCGAATGGTCAGAGCCCTCCTATCGTCCTCCCAATGCGTGGACTCTCTCTCAGAGCCGATAACGTGCTCAAAATCCCGCCCGATTAATGTCGGGCACCGCATGGGTGGTCATTATTCTCTCGGCAGACATACGTCGGGCCCCGCGGCTTGAGTGTTAAGATCTGCTGGGTGTTCACAAGAATTATATGTAGAGCGTTGTAAAAAAATCCCGAACGAATATATGTAAAGCTCTGATCCAGAATATAAGAGATATATTCACAGAATTATACATATATCAATCCCTGCAAATAGAGTGTGGAATGGTCTCGCAATACGAGGGGCGATAGCAAATTAGGAGAGAATCGACAATCTCTGATATTAATGTTAAATGGAACACAGCATATCTTAATCACCCTTCGCAATATTTAAATAGAAAACACTATTCAACAAGAAGCACTTAAGTTTTGGGATGAAAGTATAGGTGAATTAGCCAATCAGGCGGAGTAACCAGGTCCGACTTAGTCCAGGTGGCGTCCCAGACACACAAACACACACTCCTACAGGTATCCTCGCTGGTCCTCGGGACACACCTCCGTCGGGTACTTTTAAGGGGAGATTGGCTTGCCCCATACGGAAGTACTACCGCAATCGAGATCTGAAGGATGGCTGCGTACAGATTACAGATCGTGAGATCGTGTGCTCATTAGCCTCGATTGTTGCTTACTAAACCTTGATTCGGTGAGGTGATGTTACGATTCAATTATTAGTCACAGGTAAAGCTTCTCGAGGTAAAAAAGGTATTGAGGAATATAGTTTTTGAATATTGCTCCGGTTATTAACAGTCTTAAAAATAAAATGCAGGTATGGTTATATGGGTGAACACATTCTTTATTTATTAAAATTATATAACTTGAGGAACTGTTGCATGGAAATGAGTGAAAATTAATTGAGTGTATTATGTATTTACAGAAGTAATATCGTGTATATGGAAAGGAATCTTTATTAAGCGGAGTATTGGAAAGATAGTGTTACCCTATCTCGGTGTTGTTGCGGTGGTGGTCGTGATAAAGTTGCATTGGAAAATAAGGCGGAGTTTGATGTCTTAATTGCATAAACATCTCCTCATCATTATCCAGGTCTGGTTCCTGGGGAGATGTCGGACATATTCATTTTGGTGGAGGGGGTAATGAGGGCTGATTAACAGCTACCCCTTGGGGGACCCTAGGGGAGAGACAGGTATGGGGGGATGTTGAGATTTGTACAGTGGGAACTGCTTTGTTTGTCTTCCTTTTCTTTAAGAGGGTCAACTTCCTTATTTGTTGTTGTCATCTGATGGTTGCAATCCTGCACTCCGTCCGCTGTTGTTGAGGTCGTTGAGGAGCCCTTTCCTCTGGGGCTGTCATTTCAATATATATATACAAGTTGTTTTTAGGGACGTATTCGCTCGGCAATGTTAAGACCATGTTACTATATAACCCTTGATGTGAGTTTTCATTATTTCGGAGTTACTATACATTTAATAGTTATCGATAAATGAAACAAAAGGATTGTGAAAGGGAATAGATTCTGAATCGATATTTCTGCTCTGTATTTCACTCAATTTTGCTTACCAAGGTATCATGAGCACCCTTGTTGCATGTGGTTGCATCGAGATAACAAACCGGCAGAGCTCACAATGTTTCTCTTTTCCATGGCAGATCGTAAGCTACTAGTGCAGTAATATTGGAATATATCCCTACAATGACAATAGTGAGCACTCTCATCCAAATATTTCAAGAAACAAATATGTTGATGTAAATTAACTAACAATTTTGTATCATATCTGAAATAAGCTCATATGTAGGTCTGTAAATTTAATTTTCCACACCATTGATTTCTATTTTGTTGTCGATAGCTTTTAAATCTGTAAAACCTCCGAAATTTTCTCACCCGAGGGTCATAGTTGCATGGTCTTATTTTTGTCTGCGAATACGTCCTTAAATGTATGAACACGTTTTATGAAACACTCCGTATGGTATGTGTACATATATACAGTACTGTATACAATACATTTATCCTGTTTCATCAACTCCTAATTTCCTCTTACCTATTCCCTACAGTAAAATATCTCTCTACACACAGAAATATTGCATATATCTCATTCTTCTACCGCTATTACAATAATCAGTGTTCTTCCGAGTTTTATCAATGTATACCTCCTCCCGTGCGGAGAGTGGGTGGCACCCAATATTCAAAGTTCTTCAACTCTCTAACCCAAGAGTGAACCGATTATCGCCGTGTTTCTTCTGCTTAACAATTAAGCTCGGGAATTCTCAAACTTAACTTTTTTTCCCTCATCTTATGACTTGAACTGCTTCAAGCTTGATGTGATCAGACATTTTGACTCTAACAAGCCTTGAATTTGGCTCACTATCGCTCTTTCAACTTTGAGGGAGACACTTGTTACAGACAGCTTTCCCTCTTGTCTCAGTCATACACATTAAATATATAGTATATAGTATATATATATATACAGTATAATTATATATATATATATAATATATATATAATATATATATATAATTTATAATATAATATAATATATATATAATATATATATAATATATATATATATATATATATATTTATATATATATATATATATATATATATATATACTGTATATACATATAATATATATATATATATATATATATATATATATATAATGTGAAATGACGGGTCTGAAGACAAGCCATCCAAGAAACAGTTGCAGAATAGCCAGTCTGCAACTCTAAAACCCTATAAAGACAAGAGAGCAACAGGAGAAGACAAGAGAAATACAAGAGCTACCACTGTTTTCCCATGCTCTGGCCAAAGCACAAATACCAAAGCGACCCCTGTTTCCCCGTTTTTTACGACAACAGCAACAGGTATAGGAGGTCCTCCCAACTAATTAGCCACCTGCTCGGGTGACGCCCCCCCCCCCCCCCCCCCAGCACTCTGGGATATGGAATATCCCGGATATGGAATACACGGGAGAAATGGTTATGCAAATAAACATCAACGGCCTGAAGTCTACCGATATAAATAGATATAGACAAGAGGACACATTGTGACAGACCGGGAGATATAAGAAACTTCTACCAAGAATAACTATTAGGCGAGCTATAACAATGTTTGTTTAGGAATGTAGCTCATGGACGAGTCCGTACACATCCCATTTCTCCATTATTAGACTAAATAACTAGGCCTTAAGTAATTAATAAACTACCTAGCATATAATGTATCCATGTAAACAGCCACTATGAATATCTACGATAAGTAATTACCTCACAACTTCATCACTACCATTTCCCCATGTCCCTCTGAGTTTGAAACCCTGTACACGAGAGTCAAGGATAAAGTCGCACATTACCTCAAATCAATTGTGGAAAAGTATGCAAGGTACACGAACAATACTATTCAACCCCTACCCAGGAACCGAGTAGCTAATTAACAGTGTAGCTTGTACCAGCCTGCCCGGAGAGTGTGCGATCCTGAAGTGCCCCCAGGAGTCCTGCCTGAGTGATGCCCCATCTTCCTGAAGCCTGAAGTCTTGCCGGAGGGATGCCCCACCTTCCTGAAGTCCTGCCGGAGGGATGCCCCACCTTCCTGAAGCCTGGAGCCTGAAGTCCTGCTCCAGCGGCGCCCTCTACCCCTGACGTGTGGCTCCACGAATCTACGATCCACGTCGGCCAGACTCCTACACTCTCTGCCCTCCAAAACTTACCCCAAGTATCCCTGTGTATCTTAATTGTGTTATTGTTGTTGAGGTATAGGTTAAAATATGTGAATCGTGTTGTGTTAATTAATTCTGAGATCTGTGGCCAAGATCTTTAATTGCGTATTGTGTTAATCCTTCTGAATCCTCATATAAAGACTTAGTTAAGGTCTGTGTTTAAGACTTAGTGCTCATAATTAACTTATTTTCTCTAGAACGTCCTACGCATACGTTATATACATTTGTTTTAATTAACTCATCTTGCCACACTCACAGATTTGCCAAATATATGTATTCTGTTGTGTATTTTGCAAGTTGAGGTCGAAGTGTATTTCGTGTGTAATTACCCTTTTTGATTCATCACTGATTACCTAGAACCTACGCCCAATTTTATAATTAATTTACCTCAGTATCCTCGTTGAGAAGTGTTGTTACTTTATCAACACATTTATTTCCCGAGTTCCCCCATTTTTACTGTCTTACTTAAACTCCATTGTAATTATTTTGTGAATTAGTATTTACGTTCATTTGATTACTGATGTAAGTAATTCTGATTCTTCGTGCTTAGAAATTCTAGCATTGTATAGTTTTTGTTACTTAATTATTCATCATATTCCATACACTCAGTGTCACGGTGTATATTCTATTAAGACTCTGTTAACTCGTTCAGACCTCTTGGTTATACTATTTTGAGTATTACCTTAGCACAACTTCGTCGTGTGCGCCACCTTCTATTCATAATTAATATTGAATTAATTATTAATTACACTGTCATTCCTTGATAGTTCCTGAGCGTTCATTGTCTAAGCTTATTTTATCAATTATAATATGTTCTTAACCCTCTCGCATCCAGCAACTTAATTATCTAACTTATGGTAAGGCCTTCTCTAATTTGCCATGAAATATCAGGCTGGGCGAGTTTTCGAAGCCTTGTGTTTTTCTGTATTTTCATCCACCAGAATGCTGTTTATTGTGATGTATCATATGTCAATGGAAAGAGGAATATTTATAGTACATGATAAAACAATTTTTTGTTTAAATAAATCGAAATATGAAAGTGTAAATGAGTCCGGAATACAATTATTTCCCATGCAATTGTCTTCACACCGTCCTAGCTCTAAATTGTGAGTGATGACCATATATTTTTCTTTGCTCAAATAATAGTATTTTTTCTCCTCTTTCTAAATCTGAAAACAGAAATTGTTTATCTTCAATAGTTCTCAAGCAGTGACGGAATTTTTTTTTTATTTTTTTTTTAATTGATATGGTTTATAACATTTTCGATTAATTTCGTTGCTACGAAGTGTATGGTTTTAAATTTAGGCTGTGTTAATACGGCAAATAATGCTGATGAGTATAAAACAAACTAGAAGTTCCTAGGACAAATACTTTTTGCGCTATGAATATTTGAAATGAAGAGCCAAAATGCGAATATTTATGCTTCACCCATCTCTGTTCCGGCGATGCAAGCCGGGTTCCGAGCTGTTCCCCACCTCGTGGTTGCGTTATTTGCTCGGATACGTATATAACTGTATATATCACCAGAATCGAAAAATTGTGCTCTTTCCAATGGTGAAAACAAAAATAATATAGCGTAATTGGTTCGCGAGCTATGCGCAATTGTTTCCATGCAGTGACCGAAAACAAAAAAAATAGATATGGTTTATAACATTTTCGATTTTTTTCGTTGCTACGAAGTGTATGGTTTTAAATTTAAGCTGTATGAATACGGCCAAAATGCGAGTATTTACGCTTCACCCGTCTCTTTTCCGCCAATGCTAGCCGGGTTCCGAGCTGTTCCCCACCTCGGCATTGGTTTATTTGCTCGGATACGTATATAACTTTATATCACCGTCATCGGAAAATAATGCTCTTTCTAATGGTGAAAACAAAAATATAACGTTATTGGTTCGCGAGCTATGCGCAATTGTTTCCATGCATTGTTATTGTTATGTAAATATATGAGAATGTTTATACAGTTGTATATCTTTGCCACAATGTACAACATTTATATAAATATATACATATAATACAAGTATATATATATATATATATATATATATATATATATATATATATATATATATATATATAATATATTATATATATATATGTAATAAATGAAATAAAAATATAAATACAATGAAATAAATCAAATCAAATAAATAAATATATAAATAAAATACAAATGTAATAATAATATAAATACTCGATTATGGGCCTTGGGCTTGCTCGGGACCTTGGGGCTGATCCGCTAGACACCCTGGGGAACAGGAATAAAAAAGAAAAAAAATATATATATATATATATATATATAATATATATATAATATATATATTATATATATATATATACTGTATAATAATAAAAATAAATAAATAAAAAAGATATAATAAATATAAATACTCGATTATGGGCCTTGGGCTTGCTTGGGACCTTGGGGCTGATCCGCTAGACAGCCTGGGGAACAGGAATAAAAAATAAAGAAAAATATATATATACCGAGTATATATATATATATATATATATATATATATATATATATATATATATATATATATATATATTATATATTATACTGTATATATAAATACAAAAACAAAATATATATATAATAATAATATAAATACTCAATTATGGGCCTTGGGCTTGCTCGGGACCTTGGGGCTGATCCGCTAAACACCCTGGGGAACAGGAATAAAAAAAAAAATATATATATATATATATACCGGGTATATATATATATAATATATATATATATATATATATTCTGACATACGGAGCCCTGTATGTTAATTTAAGAGTTAGAATTAGAGTTGAAGGAGTCACACTACCCAAACGGTGAAGCAGACTAGCGAGCGAACTAGCGAGTGGGGAAACCAGCTTGCCCGCATACCAGCAAACTAGCCTTCACACCTCCGTGCGTCATAGGGGACCCTGCAAACTACTTCGATGACGCTATGACGTATGATCGACGCCAGGAGCTGTGAATGGACCAGGCACCTGTTATGCAACTCGAGGAACTGTGATTGGAGCGGGCACCACCCCCCGCCTCCTGATTCGTTCCTACACCATCATTGTTTAGTATATAAGACCCGAGTTGTGGGCATTCAAATCAGTCTCATTTGGAGTTGGGGAAGGTGAACTTGCAGCTGGAGGAAGACGGGGTGAAGTATTATAATGGGATTGTGACTGTCAGTCAGATTATATAAATGTGTGTTAAGTGTGTTCGGTGTAAACACTTACGTTATGTTGGTTAGTGAGATATGTGATTGGGAATTAACGTTAACGCTACTATTATGTACGTAACTATTTGATTGGGAATTAACGTTAACGCTACTATTATGTACGTAACTATTTTAGTTGACTAACTTGTGGACTAAAGCAACTCTTTAAGTAATTGGGTTATGATGAAAGTAATACTATTGTTTTATATTAATACTTACGAGTTCTTTACATTGCTTAACGGTGCTTAGTACGGTGATGCTATTGTCTCGTATTAGTAATATCGCCTTAGACTAACATGGCTGTGTTAATATTACTTCTAGTGATTTCCTAAGCTGAAGAAAATTCTTTTAGCTTCAAAATATTATTTTTGGTTTTCATATTAGTTGAGTGAGACCTGAATCGAATCTATGAAGCGATCCTGTAACTTTATTTACTCATAATCAAACCTCAATGTTACGTGGTTAAGAAATATATTTAACTAATTATTAAATATATATCTAACTTTTGATGTGACTTTGATATTAATCCTGATGATAATAATAATATAATACTATTAACGTAAGATAAGAACCAAGAATAATTACATTAAATATAAATAAAAGGACATATAAGAAAACTATCTATTCATTTCAAAAAGGGTAAGAGACAGAAATATTCTTACTTTAATATTTATCTTTCAAGACTTTTTATAAAATTAATAGTCCTTCTTTAGCTATAACTTATTCGGTTCATAACCATAGCCTACTAAGCTTCGGTTAAATAATAATTCTTTATAAATACTACATGACTTTAATTAGTTTCAGTATTTTTCATAATTAAAGAGTATCAGTCAATAAAGGATACTAAGTCCTAAGATCCAAAAGGAAAGGAAGCAACAACAGAAAATATTTTTTTTAGATTTTACTTTTGTTTTGCCTTCAGCTGACTGATACCTTAATATATATCTCTGTGCTATCTAGATTCATCAAGTTAACCACTTGAGGATCAAGATACGTAACAGAAGAGTGGCGACCTCGCCAGGATTCGTTTCATACAGTTTCACTCAGTTTCATTAATGTTTCACTACTTAAAAATCAAATATTAATCATGCCTCAACTAATTAATGACGAAGATGCTCGAGTTTTGATAGAATCAGAACCCACAGCCCCTGATATTGACTGTCTGTCAAAATCCGAACTGAAAGTGCTTGCCTCACATCTCCAATTAACTGTCTCAAACATGTCTAAAGTAGAGGTGGCTCAGACCATAAAAACTCACTTGTTCCCTGTAGAAGGCAAGGAGGGTGACGGAGCAGTTGGTGGGATCTCGAGTAAACCTAGCCAACTTGATGAACAATTGCCACCTGGTTTGACCGGTGATCAAATATTAGAACTAGCCAGAATAAAATCAAACACCGACTTAGAACTAGCCAGAATAAATGCCGAACAAGCCAGAGCAATACGAAGAAGCCAGCATAAAAGCCAGAGCAAATACCGAACAAGCCAACGCAAGTATAGAACTAGCCAGAATAAATGCCAGTGCAACGACCGAACAATGTGAATATCAATATCGTACGGCTCAACTAAATGTCAATACAAATGCTCCCTTAATTGCTCCCCCTCTGGGATTGACTATGACTAGTGTCATTCCACCTTTCACTGAGGATGATGTGCAGGATTTCTTTGTTTTGTTTGAGGAAGTTGCTGGAGGTATGAAGTGGACAAGAGATCAATGGCCTTTTATGTTACAAACTGTTTTGACAGGGCAGGCTCGAGCCACGTATTTGTCAGAAGTAGCAGAAGTTAGGCAGGATTATGACAATCTCAAAGAAGCTATCCTAAAAACCTATCAATTGCAGCCTGAGGCTTACAGGCAATCTTGCCGTAAAAACCAGAAGAAAGTAGAAGAAACCCATAAGGTATTTGCCAGGACCATGACTAAAACTTTCAATCATTGGGTCAAGAGTAAGAAAGTCACAAGCTACAACGATCTGAAGGAGTTGGTCCTGTTAGAAAAATTTCCTATGGAAAATTGATTCTTCTGTATCCTATAATTTAAAGGGGAAAAAGGTAGATTGTCTTGCCGACGCTGCTGACATGGCTGACACATACGTGCTCAACAACAAATTTCGTGGAAAGAAGCCCTACGATAATTCTAGTTCTAATTTTAAGTATCCCAATCACAAATCTGACAGACCCAGTCACAAGCCTATAACGTCTTCCCCAGCTAGCCAAAATAGAATTGTTCCCCCAACTAAAAATGCGACTCAGGGCAATGGTAACAGAGGTGGACCCCAAATTAATAGTAATGCTTAAAGAGGGATCGTTCCCGTTATCCCTAAAGTATGTACTTTTTGTGGCATGAGAGGCCACCTAGCTTATCAGTGCTGGGCCAAGGAGAAAACCGAGAGATCGGGGCAGACAGTTGCCGCCGTATCTCAAACTCCATATGTGCCTGTAATGCAGGACTCCCGACAGAAGGAGTACCTAGCACCAAAAGTTCCTTTAATGCAGGACTCCCGACAGAAGGAGTACCTAGCAGCTAACGTAAATCATCTGGACAGGGGTGTAGTAGCATGTGTGGTGCAACCCACTCTTTGCAACTATTGCAGGATAGCCTAGTTGGCCAGGAGGGGAACCAAAACCTCCTCAAGTACGTTTCAGATTTCAAAACCCGGCTGAGATCCTCATGTGAGTTTGCTGCTCAAAACTTGACCGGGGCTACAAGCTCCATGAAGAAATGGTATGACAGAAAAGCCCGTGAGAGGGAGTTTAAGCCCGGTGATGAGGTTTTGGTCGTGCTCCCCCTTTTTGGCAAACCTTTTTCTGCCAAGTTCCGGGGCCCATATAAGATCATTCGGAGGGTGAGCATTACTGATTATCTAGTAACTACCCCAGACAGGAGAAAGCCCACACAAGTATTCCATATAAATATGTTGAAGCCCTACCATAGGTCCCCTGATTCCTCTCTTCCAGATTCTCCCACTGTGGCAGTGAATGTCAGGACCTGTGGACAGCCTGGTGCGGACAAAGTCTTCAGTTCTCTTACTGACCCGCAACAGACTGTTCCAGAGCCTGAAGGTATCCATGCAGACTTTGACTTGTCATGTAGCCTATCCAACTTTCAGTATAATTCAGTGGCTTGGAGGGAATTACCATCTAAACTATGTCATCTTCCCTCTGATCAAGCGAACCAACTAATCTCTGTTTTATCTCAGTCTCCCAGTGTGTTCCGTGATACTCCAGGGCTCACTTCTTTGGCCGTGCACGACATCGACGTAGGGGATGCAACTCCCATTAAACTATCCCCCTACCGTGTCTCACCACAACGCAGGAGTATACTGCAGGTCGAGCTTGACTACATGTTGTCAAACAAGCTGTTCAAAAGGGCCTTAAGCCAGTGGAGTAGTCCGGTCATACTTGTGCCAAAGCCAGACGGGAGCCATAGGTTTTGTAGGGACTATAGGCAAGTTAATGCTGTCACAAAGAACGATACCTACCCACTGCCACGGATCAAAGATTGCATTTACCAGGTTGGCCTCATACAGCAGTAAGTTTAAGTTAATGAGAGGATTTTGGCAATTAGCTCTCCCTTGTAGCGAGGTAAATATCATGCTTTTGTAGTGCGCTTTTAAGCCTTCAGCTGTGAGATGCCTTGCAGTTCGAATAACGCTCCAGCTACGTTCCGGCTATGTTCTGATGTGGTACCTGGAGACGTTGCCTACTTTGGGTGATATCCTTATTATATCCTCATTCTAATCTTGCTGTTGCCAATCTGGTGGTGAATCTATTTATGTATTATGTTTAATATTATGTACTATACTCCTTAAACTTTTTTCTAGGGGGGAGGTTTGACATACGGAGCCCTGTATGTTAATTTAAGAGTTAGAATTAGAGTTGAAGGAGTCACACTACCCAAACGGTGAAGCAGACTACCGAGCGAACTAGCGAGTGGGGAAACCAGCTCGCCCGCATAACAGCAAACTAGCCTTCACACCTGCGTGCGTCATAGGGGACCCTGCAAACTACTTCGATGACGCTATGACGTATGATCGACGCCAGGAGCTGTGAATGGACCAGGCACCTGTTATGCAACTCGAGGAGCTGTGATTGGAGCGGGCACCACCCCCCGCCTCCTGATTCGTTCCTACACCATCATTGTTTAGTATATAAGACCCGAGTTGTGGGCATTCAAATCAGTCTCATTTGGAGTTGGGGAAGGTGAACTTGCAGCTGGAGGAAGACGGGGATAGGGAATTAACGTTAACGCTACTATTATGTACGTAACTATCTTATTTGACTAACTTGTGGACTAAAGCAACTCTTTAAGTAATTGGGTTATGATGAAAGTAATACTATTGTTTTATATTAATACTTACGAGTTCTTTACATTGCTTAACGGTGCTTAGTACGGTGATGCTATTGTCTCGTATTAGTAATATCGCCTTAGACTAACATGGCTGTGTTAATATTACTTCTAGTGATTTCCTAAGCTGAAGAAAATTCTTTTAGCTCCAAAATATTATTTTTGCTTTTCATATTATTTGAGTGAGACCTGAATCGAATCTATGAAGCGATCCTGTAACTTTATTTACTCATAATCAAACCTCAATGTTACGTGGTTAAGAAATACATTTAACTAATTATTAAATATATATCTAACTTTTTATGTAACTTTGATATTAATCCTGATGATAATAATAATATAATACTATTAACGTAAGATAAGAACCAAGAATAATTACATTAAATATAAATAAAAGGACATATAAGAAAACTATCTATTCATTTCAAAAATATTCTTACTTTAATATTTATCTTTCAAGACTTTTTATAAAATTAATAGTCCTTCTTTAGCTATAACTTATTCGGTTCATAACCATAGCCTACTAAGCTTCGGTTAAATAATAATTCTTTATAAATACTACATGACTTTAATTAGATTCAGTATTTTTCATAATTAAAGAGTATCAGTCAATAAAGGATACTAAGTCCTAAGATCCAAAAGGAAAGGAAGCAACAACAGGAAATAATTGTATTAGATTTTACTTTTGTTTTGCCTTCAGCTGACTGATACCTTAATATATATCTCTGTGTTATCTAGATTCATCAAGTTAACCACTTGAGGATCAAGATACGTAACAATATATATATATATATATATATATATATATATATATATATATTATATATATATATATACTGTATATATAAATAAAATAAATAAAATAAATAAAATAAATAAAATAAATAAAATAATAATAATATAAATACTCGATTATGGGCCTTGGGCTTGCTCAGGACCTTGGGGCTGATCTGCTAGACACCCTGGGGAACAGGAATAACAAAACAAATATATACGGTATATATATAAAATAAATAAAATAAACATAAATAAAATAAAATAAATAAAATAAAATAAATAAAAACTAATAAATCAAATATATAAATATTTAAATAAAATACAAAATATAATAATAATATAAATACTCGATTATGGGCCTTGGGCTTGCTCAGGACCTTGGGGCTGTTATATACTGTATATAGGCTATATATAATATATATATATATAATTATAATAATATACTGTAATATAACTAAAATTCCATAGAGTACTTACCATACTTCCTGTAAGCATTCCTGTGACATCTTCGTGATTATAATGTATTTATTTCGTAGGCAGTATTTATTGATAAATATATTTGTCTTTCAAGCAAAAAATAATGTAAAGTCATCAATGATACCTAGACAAAACTGCATCAATACTCAAGGGGTTAACCAAGATTCACTCCCCTCAGTCACCAAAAGTCACAAGTAACATCTTATATACATATATAGTTCGAATTATTCACTAAACACTTTCACTGGGTAGATGAAATAATCCATAATTGCCTGCCAATAGCTAGGCATGGTGGGCCAGAGGGAGGGAGCCCAGAATTTAAAGGGCCGGGACCCTGCCTCACAGTCTGGGGGCCGGGAAACTACTGACTTTACAGAGCCCCGCGCTCCTCAGAGAGGGACGCTATGGGGTTGCTAGATATTTCCTTTTGTAACTTACTGATGCCTAACTTACCAGTCCAAATTGAGTCAAAATCGAGTCATAAACATATTTTTGGCGAATATTTCTAACTTTCAGGTGGCATTATGACGCGATTGCGTCATACGAGCACTCTTGGAGGGGAGCACTCTATGACGCGATCGCGTCCTATAGATGCGCGAGGGTTAAATACAATTAATAGATATTCTTCTATATTCCATTCCTAATTATATGTTCAATTTACATCTGAATTCCTCGGCGCATTTCGTTATTATTACATACGATCGTTTGAAGTGAATATAAGATTCCCATTATAAATTACCTAATTTGAGTTTCCTTGAGAATAAATTGTGCAAATAATTACTTACTATTCTGCCACCAATTTCATATTATTATCATTGAAACTGAGTGTATAGTTGCACTAACTCAAAACTAAATTTCCACCCCCGCTGTACAAATATGCCTCTCTTGTTTGAGATTGTGTTCTAGTGCTTTCACTGTTGTTTTAATCACGGAAGACACTCGACTCGCATCATTGTTATTATTAAGGGTTGATTCTATAAGTTACGTGTATTATTCAGTTGCATATTATTCGCCTTGTTCATAACCACAGTTGAAGAGCAATTGCTCCCCATTCATGATCTACCATTTATATGCCTTGTAATCCTTGCCTGATAGTTCCAATAATTATCTAGGTGAAGCTGCATTCTGATTTTCAGGTATATATCTATTTTAATTAACAGGTGCATAATTGTTATGTGTGTTGTGATTGAGTTCGGTAGTACCTAATTGAATACCTATTTGTGAGAGTTTGAACGTGTTAGATTTGACCCTGTTGAGTTATTTACGGTCTATAAGTCCACAAATACATGCATAGAAGACAATAGAGGATACGTATAACACCAAGTGTGATTATAAGAACAGTTTTATTTTGCTTAAAGGTGAATTACACAAAGATGAACAAAAAAGTGAGATAATTTATTCAGCAGAACGTTAAATGCTCTAGTAATACACCATTATTGGGAATATCCTTAAATTTGCCCCTAACATTTAAAATAAATTGAGTCAAGTTAAAGGTAAATTTATGTTGCCTGACAACTATCGGAATCTATGACGTCATCACAATACTGGAAGGCTCGAAATTTGCAAGACAGTCAACTACCAGACACCGCCAGATATAAAATGATTGAATATTTTTTTTCTTTACTGACGTAAATTTACATAATATACACAAACCTGAGCATCCTTAAATTGTTTTGATGCATACAAAATATACATCTTACTAGGTATGCAGCTTATTTACCTTTAACTCTTACTTCGATAATCATAGATAGTTATACAAGATCAAATGGTAATTATTTATACAACAATAACTGTCCTAGCACGTTCGAGGATCAGCTTGCCTATTAATATACATAGAATAGCTACTTTTATGAGTTTGTACAAAGTAAGGTGCTTGTTCAACATTTATACAATACTATAGCACTTGTACATTTGACGAGGATTTTTACTAAGTCACTAAGGTAGACTCTACTTATTGTATGCGTTGGCGTAATAATGACAAATCATTCAGAGTCAATAGTGGTGACTCTAACTAGTTATATTCACTGGCGTCTGGGTTATTTCAGACAGAGTCAATATGTGGGGACTCTGCGTATATTATGGACACCAACGCACTGGTGTGAAAAAGACAGAGTCGATATGGTGGGACTCTACTTTGCTAGAACCGTCGCACTGGTGTAAATTTGGCAGAGTTGATATATACAGTATGTTGGGACTATTTTATCAACACCGACACACTGGTGTGAATTTGTCAGAGTCGATATGTGGGGACTCTAACTATTTTGCTAGCACCAACGCACTGGTGTGAATTTGGTAGAGTCTATATATATTGGGACTCTAACTATTTTATCAACACCGACGCAATGGTGTGAATTTGTCAGAGTCGATATGCGGACTCTAACTTTTTATACCTCGTCACTGGTATCTCTTGGTATCTATTATTATCAACTCTGCGAAGCAGAGTGGTATCGCGCACACAGATCCCATCCGTATACTGTGCACCACCAGTCAGCTTGTCTGTCATCGTCGTCGTCGTCCGTCTGTCTGTCCGGAAACTCCTCCTAGACCGTTCGATGGATTTTCATCAAATTTCACAGGTATATTCATTTGGTCAATGCGAAGGTCAGTCCAAAAGAAATATTCCATTTTTCTTAAAGGTTAAGATCAAAGGTCAAGGTTAAAAATAAGGTCCATATTTCATATTTTTTAGTTTTTACTCAAATGTCTTAATTTTCACTATACATGTTACTGCTAAAGGTAGGTTCACACATAGGCGAGTCGGAGCGCGAGGCCAACGCGAGTCACACTCGCCGCATACTCACCATGATGGAGCCCGAACCCAACGCGAGTAGCATCTGATGCGAGTATACACGCATGTAACACGAAAATAACACAAGTTTACATGAGTTTACACGAGTTTACACGAGTTTACAGGAGTATCCGCGAGTGTCGGCGAGTGTAACACGACCCCAACACGCACCGCCAAAATTTGAAAAATAACGGTCAAATTCCAGGGTACGAATAGTGCGAGTTTACGGGAGTCTACACGAGTGTCACAGGAGTTTACACGAGTTTACATGAGTTTACACGAGATGAACGCGAGTCTACAGGAAGTTTACAGGAGTGTATGGGAGTCTAACACGAGTGTGTGCGAGTGTTGGCGAGTGTCAGGATACGTATATAAAGAGGCCCCCACTGGCACCATTATTCACACCACGCAACACCACCACGGACGGACGTACTCTGCAGGATACAGCCCAACCCCCCCACCCACCCACCCACCAACACACCATGTCCATCAGGAGGCGGAGAGCGGCAGCTGTGCTCATACTGAAAATGCAGATGCGTCTCCTAGACCTCGAGGAGCTGGAGGAGAAGGAGGCTGAAGAAAGACGTCAATGGGAAAGGCCACGAATGAGAGTTTGGGCTAGGAGGTGGCTACTGAGACGGCCACAGTTCGGTGTGTACGAACAACTTATGGAGGAGCTTAAGAGAGAGGACCCCAAAGGATTCCGGAATTTCCTACGTGTGGACGTCCACCTGTTTAGGGAGTTGGTGGCACGTGTCGGGCCTAGGGTAGAGAAGCAGGACACCTTCTGGAGGGATGCTTTGTCACCTGGGCTGAGGATTGCAATCACACTCCGCTACCTGGCCACTGGTGACTCATATCCTAGCCTACAGTACGCGTTCCGTGTGGCCCGGAACACCATCTCCCTCATTGTGCCTGCAACATGCGAAGCCATCATTGCAGAATACCAGGAGGAGGTTATACGTTGCCCCAGGACACCGGCGGAGTGGAAGGATGTTGCCAGTGAATTTGCCAAGCGCTGGGATTTCCCACATACCGTTGGTGCCATCGACGGAAAGCACTGTGCCATCAAATGCCCTCCAAATGCCGGTACAGAATTCTACAACTACAAAGGCTTCCACTCCATCGTGCTCATGGCTATTGTAGACGCCGACTACAAGTTCCTCTACTGTGACGTGGGTAATCACGGTAGCTCCTCAGATGGTGGGGTCTTTATAAGAACGAATATCAGAGCAGCATTGGATGGGTGCACCCTGGGACTCCCTGCTGCCGAACCCCTGCCCAACGACGACACACCTGTTCCCTACTTCCTGGTGGGTGATGACGCCTTCCCCATGCGAAGGTGGTTGATGAAGCCACACTCTACCCGGCAACTGACTGTACCGGAGCGGATCTTCAACTACAGACTGTCCCGGGCTCGCAGAGTTGTTGAGAACGCCTTTGGCATCATGGCAAGCAGGTATGTGTTTGATTATGTGAAATGTTTGACCAGAAATACAGGTATCGGTGATGGCACCCTACTAATATGAAGTATACTAGTCAGGTATTAAATATACATGCTCGTAACCATTATCCCTATCATTAATATGGATTAATACATCTCCCCCACATCCACAGAGTGTGAGTCGTCCACGTCTGCAAGTCCAGTTTTGACTAAAAATTATACTAACCTTTATTTCCCTATTTAATATGAACTATACTAGTCAGTGTTTAAATATACATGTTTTTTCTCTCCCTAATTCAGGTTCAGGTGCCTTCTCCACAGCATTCCCCTCCACCCGTCCCGTGTTGAGTCTGTGGTGATGGCGTGCTGTTGCATGCATAACCTTATGCGAATGAGGTTCCCTAATCACCACGCCAACCTAGCGGACGAGGAGGACCCTGAGACGCATGCTATCATCCCTGGTGGTTGGAGGGGGGTGCGGGACAGGCTGAATCCCCTCGAGAGACTATCCAGGAATGTCGTGACAGCCCAGGCCAAGAGGCAACGCCAGCACCTCACCGACTACTGCTCATCACCCAGTGGCAGTGTCCCCTGGTAGAACGACCTGATAGGAAGGTATGTATCCATATCTTGCCATTGCTTTCATTAATATTTTTGTAGTTTACATATTTTTATTATGTTGTTAATCATGTTTTAAATCAATTAAACCTCATTAATATATATTCTCTATTTGTTAATGGCTTTTTATAAAGTGTCATATATTATGGTGCTCACCTTTGCCTATGTCGTTTCATAATGTTTAATATATAATATTTAATGTATATTTTTTATTTATTTATATTTCATGTTGGATATCAATCTGTATATTATTTTTTGTCATCATATATTCTTTGCATATATTGCACATCATTATTTATGTTTTACTATCAATATTATTCCAGAAACCTATTTCAATCATATTATTTCTTCTTTTCCTGTCTTCATTATCGATGTTAATATCAATATTATTTATAACACAACTTGAATTCATATTAACTTATATTTTGTCTCTGTTGACAAGTCTTTGCCCTGTTTATAAAAGGAACCTTTCTTGAGAATGTTTACCCATAAACTCTAATAATATAGTTTGGATCCAAAACAACAGCTGGAAGCACATTAATTTATTTTATTCATAAACATAGATATATAGCATGTTAATATATAGCCGATAGTAATATAGTATATAAATATATACCAGAAAGTATAGAAATAATAAGAGATATTCATTTTATGTGTAGACATAGTATTATATATTCGTCATTCCCATCACTGGGGGATTTATGACTTTATTATTATACACAAAGGTTTCACACATTTTCGTCATCCCCAGGCCTGGGGGTGTTGACTTCGGTGTTCAACCTTGTTTATAGGAAGTTCCCTGGTGTTGGTGGCCTACTAGTAGCTGGGCTTGAGGGAACCGGTGTTGCAATGTTGGCGCCATGTGTAGGGGTAAGCGACCCCGCCCACCATTCATGTATATGTGCAGGAGACCTGAATGGCGTACCAGCCATCAGCTCTTGGAATGTGGGGTTTGTGAAGGCTGCTGGCATGCGTGATGGTCCTGCTGGGGTTGCATCTGTGGTGGTGTGGTGTGCAACTGCGGGGGGGCTGGTGGTGTGGTGTGCAACTGTGGGGGGCCTGGTGGTGTGGTGTGCAACTGGGGGGGTTTGCTGGTATCACCATCTGGGGTGACGTGGAGAGGGTGACCTCATCCCTGGCCTGAAGGACTTGCTGCATTATCCTCCGTGACAATATCTCCCCTACAGCGTCAGGGAGCCTCTCGAGCTGCTGCTCCAAGTACCCCACGAACTGTCCATACTTGGTCTCCTTCCCAACCAGGGATGTCACCAGGCGTGACATGTCCTCCCGCATCGCCTCCCGCGTCGCACTCAGCTGGAGAAACAAGAGTATGCAGGTTAAACACCTTTGGTACTTATAAAATAATACATACATGTCATGGTAAGTTATGCTAATAACGTTTTTATGTTTTTCTCCTCCAGATGCATATGTCTTCCTCTACAGGAATTGTTTGCGGTTTACAGCGTACACGAACATAGGATTTACATAATACTCTCGTAATGACTAATATACTCTCATAATGACATATGTTAAATGTTTTCATATTTACCTCCACAGGTGAGAATGTCTCTACAGACTTCCGGCGCTTGTTCTGGCTGCTGGACCTGGCAGTGGGAGTTGTGTTGGTTGGAGGGGGCATGGCAGTGTCCTCTCCATCACTCTCGTCCTCGCCAATCACCTCCACATTCACATCCGGCGAGACGTCATCGGTCGGGTTTGGAAACTGAAACACAAAAACATTAATATATCCTATATAAATAAGACCTTTAACCTATTTTAATATACTTAAATATATGTACCTTGACACTATAAATAAATATAAGAAAATACTTTTGATGTTTACATGAAGCCTTCAATTATAAATGTATGAATTCAAGTATATATGCACAAGATAAGCATGATATTAACAGCCATGAATTAATATATGTAAAATCATATGCACAAGATAAGCACGTTATTAACAGACATTAACCCTTAAAAAGCGGCTCACCACTTAAGTCGAGTTAAATAAAGCTGGACTATGTGGCGGCGCTCGACATAGGTCGAGTGGCAATTTCAGCACGTAATGTGGCTGAGAGAGAGAGACAAGTGGTGGCAGGAGACTAGCGAGCGTATGACTGCTCCAGACCACCGCGGCGAACCTACTGACACAAATCTCAGCTCCCTCCTCCCTCTCTCACTCGCTACATACTCAATTATGTACCGAAAGTACCGAATTACCTGCTTTTTGCACTCGCGTTGCACGGTTATTGCAAGAAAACTATCCATCATACAAGGATCGTTATGGTGTCATTCGAAAGCTCTGTTTATGCCCTTTCAGGGATAGATACTTGTTTTACGTTCTGGGTCTTATTTAGGCATGAAAATGATCACGTAAACAGCCCTATTTTGGCTAAAAACACCCCGCTGGGCGGTACACATTAATAAACCGCATAGGCCGCTCGTAAGGTGTTAATAACCTAGGTATACATGGTTAAATAATATTTTCCAAATGTGATAGCGAACAGTTATTTAAGTATATATTGTTTTCACACATATTAGGTATGTTTATATTAGTTCTAACCTTAGCTGTGACCTTGGTCTTTACGCGGGAGATGTGCCCTTTGAGGAAGGCAAACTTCTCCATGATCCAGGTGTCCCTCTCTGATAGTGGCTTGCCCTCGAATGTCCCAGGTGTTCCCGCTCCACTCTTCATATCGCTCAGCTTTGAATACCTTGACCGCATGTTGCGCACCCAATGTGCCAGATTAGCGCCTGTGTAAAGAGTAATATTTATTAAGCAAGGCCCCTTTATATATATGATCTATATCCGCAATTTCACAGGCCAAACATGGCTTGATAATACATTATTAGTTAATGCTGTTAAATACAAGCGTAGAGGGATGTATATGATACTGGCAACACACATACATATATGCCAATTTAGCAAACTTTAACATAATAGTAATTATGTATTTCACGTATAAATCACATGGTATCAAACCAAGAACACAACATCAAGGTATTCAATCACTTATTACAATTAATATTGCATGCTGCATGTTTTGTTGTGGGTACTTACCTGTGACATTAACACCCAGGGTAGCAGCCTTCTCGTCGTAGGCGCGGAGTTTCCTGCGCGTATCTTTGTAGGCCTTGCTACGCTTCATATATAACATGGGGGTGTCCTTCACCCACTCGGCCAGCATGTCCTCAGTCTCGTCGCTCAAGATCACCCTTGTCAACTTATTCTTCTTATTGGCGCCATAACGCACAGGGCCCGCGCTGACAGGGGGGTCAGGGGTATCATCATCACTGTCACTGAGGCTACCTTGGGTGTCCTGACTGGTATGAGTATCCTGACTGGTCTGAGTATCCTGGCTGGTCCGAGTATCCTGGCTGTCGTCAGCATCAATATCTCCATCAAACACGTCCATGTCCTCATGTCCACTGGGCTGGCTGTCCGGCACAATGTCATCCGAGTCGTCCAAGTCTTGCGACGCAACAGGCCTCCTGGCAGGGGGTGCGATGCGGGGTTGTTCGGAAGGTGTAGCCTTGCCTTTCTTCACAACACCATCACCACCCTTCCGAGACTTGGTGGCCGCCACCTTCTCCTTGGGCAAAGGCATGGTGCAGGGCAGGCAGGTAGGGCAGCGTGGTAGGGCAGGCAGTGTGGTAGGGCAGGCAGGTAGGGCAGCGTGGTAGGGCAGGCAGCGTGGTAGGGCAGCGTGGATCGCTGTGCGGCCCGGGTCAATGGGTCCTTGGTGGGGTCACGGTGGAGAGTGGACGAGCACCGCGGGCGGTCCCTTTTTATAGGGGGTATTGACGCGGTGGTGCCACCTACTCGCGCGGTGTTGCCAGCAGTCGCACACCACTCGCGTCGACTCACGTTAGTTTCACCGTTACTCGCGTAGACTCACGTTGGTTTCGCATAGACTCACGTTAATATCGCGTAAATTCGTGTTTGTTTCGCATAGACTCGCGACATATATTGTGAAATCCAGACCACCACGAGGGTACTCTCGTTTACGCGTGTTACACTCGCGTTACCCCGTGTTAACTCGCGTTAGCGTCGTGTTGACTCCTGATTGACTCCCGTTAAACTCGCCTTTGGCAATATTGGTTGTTTACTATAGTGTAGACTCCTGTTGTACTCGTGTAGACTCACGTAGACCCGCGTGAACTCGTGTAGACTCGCGATCATTAAATTTCTAAATAGTACAACGTGACTGTCACGCGAGTCTACATGAGTGTCACACGAGTCTACAGGAGTTTACACGAGTTTACACGAGTCTACGCGAGTCTACGCGACTCTATGCGAGTTGGCGTCCTACTCCCACTTGACTCTCCAATTTTTGTGTCTGTACAAAAATTTTGGCCGCGTTCGCGAGTCTACGCGGTCCACCGCGAGTCAACGCGAGTCTGTGCGAGTGTCGGCGAGTGTCGGCGAATTTGGGATAATCATTGGCGAGTGCAAAAATGTCATCACTCGCGTTGGAGTTGCGCTCCGACTCGCCAATGTGTGAACCTTGCTTAACCTTAATATCGCATTGACCAAATTGTAGGTTAATATTGTAAAAGGTAAGGTCAAAGGTCAAAATAAGTGTTTCACTAGTATTTCTTATACTAACTGTTAGATTCTCACTAGGCTTACCATGTATATTCGGAATACCTAGGCCAACGTCATACACAAAATGGTACAATTCTATATGAAAGGTCAAGTCACAGGTCAAGGTCAAATATATGGTCACTTCTATTTTCTTTACTTTTCATGCAAACTTCACAAAATTTGGTGAGACAGCTGCACTTTAGATGAAAAGGAATTAAAAACGAATTTTGAGACACATACCATAAAGGTCAAGATAAAGGTTAAAGGTCAAGGTCAACTATTCTAATAATGTACAGTATATGAAACTAACTGATGGGTTTTAATGACATTAGGCATGCTTATTTGATTTTCCTGGGCAATTTCAATGAAAACAACAATTTTTTTTTTTTTTTTTTTTTTTTTTCTATATTCCAACTTACTTCCTCTCGGGCATAGGCTGTGAGCCTTAACTTCACCGCTTTACAATGAAGCCCGTGAGGTCTTGTTCCAGTCTAGGGAGTGAGACATGTGAAGCACGCAGAGTACAACGAGCACCTGCCATCTTGCCTTCACATGAGGCACGGTGCTCACTCCTGGCCCGAAACGACCCCATCTCTGAAGCCACCTCGTTCCCGTGCTTCACAGTCTCACCCCCTACACTCGGACTCTCACACTTACACACACACAACGCCACCTGTTGAGCAGATAACTCACCAGGCATTGCACCCCTATAGCACATTTTGAATATGGGAATATTCATACAGTGCTATTTAATCAGGGAACAATGAGGGTATTTTATTGACATTTCGGTGGGCTTGTGGTAATGCACTGATACTAGGTACAGCACAAATTCCATCCCAATAATATCTTCCCATTGATACATCGGGATTTGAACCCGGGACCTTTGGATTACCATGTACTCTTACATATAGGTAAAGGTTACAGGTCAAGGTCAAAGGTCAACTTATACTATATATTTTTAGTTTTTACTCAAATGTCTTCATTTTCACTATGCAAGTTACTGGTAACCTTGATATTGTATTTCCCAAATTTTAGATAAATATTCTAAAGGGTAAGGTCAAAGGTCAAGGTCAAAAGTCAAAATAAGTTGTTATTAGTATCTCTTACACTAACTTTTAGATTCTCACTAGGCTTACCAAATATATTCGGAATACCTAGGCCAAAGGTCATACAAGAAACTATACAATTCCACATGAAAGGTCAAGGTCACAGGTCAAGGTCAAATATATGGTCACTATTCTATTTTCTTTACTTTTCATGCAAACTTCACACAATTTGGTGAGGTAGCTGCAATTTAAATGAAAATGAAGATAACACGTTTTGAGACACATACCAAAAAGGTGAAGATAAAGTTCAAAGGTCAAGATCAACTATTCTAATAATATATATGAAACTAACTGATGGGTTTTAATGACATTAGGCATGCTTATTTGATTTTCCTGGGCAATTTCAATGAAAACAAAATATGTACTCCTACATATAGGTAAAGGTCACAGGTCAAGGTCAAAGGTCAACTTATACTATATATTTTTAGTTTTTACTCAAATGTCGTCATTTGCACTATACAAGTTACTGGCAACCTTGATATCGTATTGCCCAAATTTTAGATAAATATTCTAAAGGGTAAGGTCAAAGTCAAGGTCAAAGGTAAAAATAAGTGACCTGTGACCCAGGGTCCTCCCCCACCCTCTCTCCCTCTCTAGCTCTCTCTCTCATCTCCACTGTTCAATTAATCACCTTCAAAACCCCAGGGACATTATCTCTCTCTCTCTCTCATCTCCACTGATCAACTAATCACTTTCAACATCAGTGAATAATACTATAACTAGTCACCCCCCCCCCCCCCCTCTCTCTCTCTCTCTCTCTCTCGTTCTCGCTCTCTTTTCTTACTTTACTGCCCTATTCCATCACTATAAACTGTCACTATCTAATAGTATTAAGGCCGGACCACTCACTCTCACTCTCACTCTCTCAATCACGCTCTTTATCTCTATCTTGTCGTCCTGTTTAACCCTTACCCAACGGCGCACCACATATGTCGAGTTGAATAAATATGGACTATGTGGCGGTGCACCACATAATTATGTCGAGTGCCATTTTCAGCACGTAATGTTGCTCTGAGAGAGAGCTGAGCGGTGGGACGAGCGTAGTAACCTTATGACCGCTCCCCACCACCGCGGTGGGTGTACTGAACTGTATTCTACCCTCCTCCTCCCTCTATCACTCGCTATACAGGGAATTATGTACGGAAATTACCTTATTTTAGGTTTTTTGCACTCGTGTTGCACGATCGTTGCAAGAGAACCAGTGGTCGTACAAGGATGGTTCGGGTGTAATTGGAAAGCTCTGTTTACGCCCTTTCAGGGATAGATACTTGTTTTTCGCTCTGGGTCTTGTTTATGCATGAAAATGAGCACGGAAACAACCCTATTTAGGGTAAAAAAAAAACGCTGGGCAGCACAGTGTAAAATACCCTACCACCCGCTCTTTGTGTGTTAATCACTTACTTAGTTTGTGTAAGTCACTTAGTAACACCAAATTATACAGACACAACACAACAATCTTACACATACATCCCACCGGTCTGTCAGGGGGAATATCAAATATGACAAACAATTATACTAATAGGAAATAATCACTGTAGTACAACAATATATGTAGACACACATACCGAAAAATATTTGGTTTTTGCTACACAGGTTACGTACGGACGATAAGGTAAATTTATAATTATTTAAGTAATACTGATTTTTGGACACAAAAGCATCTTACTTAGGCACTGCTTAATAGTTTCCTAGAATATTCGTTAGGATCTGTGAACCTGCCTACAGTTATCCTAGACCAACTCTTAAAGGACTTAGTAGGGGAACGGACAGAAATGTGGATATATTAATGATTTAAGGATAAGATGGAGGACGAGGACAGCTCAGACGAGGCTCCATCACAAAGGTAAACAAATAACCAAAAAATTGCTGCATATGTACCAAACGTGAACACAATTGTGCTCAATGCAATTGTGTGAGAAGACAAGGATGCACAGACTGTAGTAAAGGGGACAATTGTCGTAACCCTTTAGGTAGAGCAGGAACGAGTGGAGAGACGGCAGCAAATTCCCAGAGTGAGCAACGGGACGCAGCTGAGGGAGGCCGTCAGGGTGGCAGGGAACCCGAAATAATAAGGGGAGAAGCAAGGGACTCAATGGTCCCAAGAGAGATAGAAGAACCCCAAGAAGCGGAAAGTAATGAGGAGCCCGCAAGAGACACAAGAGAGGGAGAGGACAACCGAGACGCAAGAGAGGATGGCAGGCCTCCAAGGGGGCCAAATGAAGCAGGCAGAGGTGGAAACATACTCTGGAAAGGATTACGGGAAGAGAAAGTTAGAACTTGGATAGATGCAGCTTACTCAGAAATAGTATATTGGTCTGCACACAACTTTTTCAACCCACCAAAAATGTGGTGCCACCACCAACATGCTGAACGATATGACAAAGCTCATTTATAACTATGTCTGTGACACACCTTTAGCCCCGTATGTTCTCAAGATAATTTTCAGCATTCCACATCTCTTCTTGCAAAAAACTCACCACAAATCTAATCAAGGTGAAAATGTGACTGCGCTAACAAGAAGAATGAAATTATGGAATGATAACAAGATGGATGACTTACTCAATGAAGCCAGAGCATTACAAGGGAGACAAGGCAGGCGGCGGCAAAAAAGGGAAAACAATGAAGACGAGGCCAGGAGATTCGGCGACCAGATGAGACAAGGAAAAGTGGCACCTGCAATACGGTCCCTGACAAGGGAGGCAGCTGGTGGGCTGCTGCCTATCACAAAAGACACCATCCAAAGGCTGAAAGAGAAACATCCACAACCTAGTATCCACGAGAGTCAGAGGCGAGAGGGGGATTATATACCACCGAACACTGTCATATACGAATAAATCACAGGCGAAATTATTTGGAAAAAGGCTCTAGGCACAAAAGGCAGTGCAGGCCCATCAGGGCTGAATGCAAACGGCTGGAGGACAATCCTGAGTAGAGCAATCTTCGGACTAGCAGCAAACAGACTTATGTAGGGCTCTGGCAGGTCCTGCAAGAAAGATGGCCACCCAAAATTGTCAACATTTGGAGGCTTACACAGCTTGTCGCCTAATATCATTAGACAAGAATCCAGGGTGCAGACCAGTAGGAGTGGGTGAAGTGCTGAGAAGAATCATCGGAAAATGCATAATGGAAGTGGTGAAAGACGATGTGCGGTCAGCGGCCGGTAATCTCCAAGTGTGTGCCGGCCACCAAGCAGGGGGGAGAGACAGCAATTCATCCCATAAGAAAAATATATGAGCAAGTGGACTGTGAAGCTGTGCTGCTAGTGGATGCAACAAACGCCTTTAACATCATCAACAGAAAGACGGCAATACATAACATCAAAGTAAAATGCCCCAGCTTTGCCACCTATGTAGAGAACACCTATAAACGGCCTGCGGACCTCTTTATAGTAAACAACCAGAACACACGACGTGGATCAGCTCTGAAATCAATGGAAGGAACCACACAAGGTGACCCAGTAGCAATGGCAATGTATGCTTTAGGTCTCTCAGTGTTGCTAACCTAAACATGCCATGAGGTGACGCAAGTCAAGCAGGTGACCTATGCAGACGATCTCACTGGAGCGGGAAAAGTCACGATCTCAAGCACTGGTGGGAGCAAATATCAAATGTAGGCCCAGAAATAGGGTACTATTCAAATGCCAGAAAGTCAATACTAATAGTAAAACCAGAACATTATGAAAATGCGTTAGAAGCTTTCAGAGGTAGTGAAGTGGTAGTAACAGAGGACAGACAGCGTCACCTTGGGGCAGTGATAGGCACGGAAGAGTTCAAGAACAAATACATAGAGGAGAAGGTCAGAGAATGGGTAAAAGAAATTGAAAAACTGGCCAATATTGCAAAGACGGAACCACAGGCTGCGTATTCGGCATTCACATATGGGGTCAAACATCGCTGGACCTACTTGATACGAACCGTTTCAAATGTGAGCGCATTACTTCAACCGCTGGAAGATGCCATCAGAGACAAACTCATCCCAGCGTGGGTAAAGTCGCACTCTCCGAATGATTCAGAGAGGGAGCTGCTCGCACTGCCTTCTAGGTTGGGAGGGCTGGGAATCATCAACCCAGTGACGAGACCAACAACGGAATACCTGAACTCGATAAAGATAACAGTATCTCTCACTGACCGTATCGTAGCACAAGATTCTGACGGTGAAGTGGACCAGGCAGACATCTACAACATCAGAAAGACCATCACGTCAGAGAGGCAAAACTCACAGAAAAATGACCTGGCAAAATTGATGGGACAACTTTCCCCGAGACAAACAAGACAACTACAAATAGCACAAGAAATGGGCGCTTCAAATTGGCTGACAACACTACCAATCAAGGCAAAAGGCTTCAATCTCAACAAACAAGAATTTAATGATGCTATTGCACTGAGGTATGATTGGCCGATTGAAGGACTGCCCGATCGATGCGTTTGTGGAACCTACAACGATGCAGACCACTCCATGATATGTAAGAAAGGAGGATTCATCAGCATCAGGCACGATGAAGTAAGAGATGTAACGGCGAACATACTCAGGGAGGTGTGTAGAGATGTGGTGCACGAACCATCACTCATTCCATTGGGTGGAGAGATCATGCAGCACAGGACAGCCAACACATCCAATGAAGCAAGATTGGACGTTAGTGCAAGAGGCTTTTGGACAAATGCACAGCGAGCGTTCTTTGACATAAGATAATTTGACCCAATGGCCCATAGCTACAGCGAGCTGTCTCTCGATGCTGCACACAAAAGGAACGAACAAGAGAAGGTCAGGGCATATTATGGTGAAAGGATCTTAAATGTCGAACATGGCAGCTTTACCCGACTAGTCTTCACCACATCTGGAGGATGGGACCCAGGGCCAAGTGCTTCTATTCAAGGCTTGCAGAGATCATCGCAGTGAAGAAGCAACAGCCTAGGAGCCACGTCGTAGCCTGGATGAGGTGCCGTCTATCTTTCTCATTGCTCAGATCAGCACTACTATGCCGGCGGGGAACAAGACGGTCTGCACCACAACCAGTGACGGTGGCAGAAGTGGACTACGAGGCAGCAGTGGCAGAGGGTCGCATAGGAAGGAGACTGGATTGAAGTTGCATTGTGTAGAATAGTAATATCTGATGCTTGTAAAATAAAATGTATGAAAAATATTAAATAAAAATCAATGTAGTAGTAGTAATCCACGATGATGAGTCTGAGTGATGACCCCGGAATAGTAAGTAGCTGAATGACTACAAAGTCGGACGCTTTGATGACTGTTCTGACCTGGTTTAGGGTCCAAAGAGGGGATGCACAGGTTGAGTGGTTTATAAAAAAAAAAAAAAAATAGTATCTCTTATACTAACTGTTAGATTCTCACTAGGCTTACCAAATATATTCGGAATACCTAGGCCATGGTCATACAAGAAACTATACAATTCCACATGAACGGTCAAGGTCACAGGTCAAGGTCAAATAAAGGTCAATATACTATTTTCTTTACGTGTCATGCAAACTTCACAACATTTGGTGAGATAGTTGTACTTTAAATGAAAAGGAAACATATATATTTTGAGATACATATCATAAAAGTCAAGATAAAGTTCAAAGGTGAAGGTCAACTATGTATAAATATATATGAAAAACTAACTGATGGGTTTTAATGAAATTAGGCATGCATATTTGATTTTCCTGGTCAATGTCAATGCAAACAAATATGTAATCTTACATAAGGGTCAAGGTCAAACGTCAAAACAAGAGTGTTTATAATTTTCCCTAAACTACTCCTAGACTGTTTAATGTAGTGTCACCAAATTGTACAAGCAAATTCAGTTGGTCCATGCAACGACCATTCAAATATATGTTAATATTTTTTGTTCAAAGGTCAAGGTTACATTATAAGGTCAATATTTCTTATCTATAAGTGTTTATATGAATTACACCATATGCATAACGCTAGTTAATACTAACATTGGTGTTAAGCTAACTCAATTCTCGATAAAAAAAATAAAGGTCGAAGGTCGAAGTCAAAGGTCAAAATAAGATTTTACTAGTATTTCATATATACTGTAAGATTCTCACTAGGTATATCATGTATATTCAGAATACCAAGGTCATAAGTGAATACACATAATTTCATTTGATAGTCAAGGTCACAGGTCAAGGTCAAATATAAGGTCAATATGCTATTTTTTTTATTTTTCATGTAAACTTCACAACATTTGTTGAGACAGTTCTGCTTTAAATTAAAATTAAAAGGTTACATTTTCAGACATCATGAAGGTCAAGATAAAGGGCAAAGGTCAAGGTCAACTATTCCATTAGATAACTTTGATCTTTTAATGAAATTTGGCACACTTATTTGATTTTCCAGGGTTACATCAAAGCAAACAAAAAATGTAACCCTACTTAAAGGTCAAGGGCACAGTTCAAGGCCAAAAGTTAACGTTCATAAAAAAAATACTCAATTTTCGATAAGCTGACCATTAGTTGCATTTTACTTAAATAACATACGGTATAATTATATCAATATTATATATATATATATATATATATATATATATATATATATATATATATATATATATATATTATAATACTTAAGGTTAAAGGTCAAGGTTAAAGATCAAAACAAGATTGTTAATAATTTTCCGTAAATTTTTCCTAGACTGTTTAACCCTTTCTGTACCGGCGACGTCTTTATTTTTGTATTGTATTCTAGCTATAATTAGACGATTTTGTGGAGCTTACGAAGGATCTGTGGTAGTAAAAAGGGTTAGTTAAGATAGGTGAAAGCCTGCTAATTTTTTGGAGGCCCTTCTTGAACTGCATAAAGTCGTCTATTATTATCCAGTATGAAAGGAAAATGACAGAACTGTTCTAAATGGGTTAATGTATCATCATCAAATTTTTCTGGCAAATTCGGTTGGTCAATGCAACGATTGTCCAAATATGGTGTTTTTGTTATTCAAAGGTCAAGATGAATGGTGAAGGTCACAGATTATGGTCACTATTTCTTTCTTTTTTATATATTTTGAATTTTAATTACACCATATGCATAACGCTACAAAACAGTGTTACGCTGACCAAATTATAGATAAATATTCCAATTGTTAAGATAAAATATGAACATAAATTTAATTATATATATATATAAACAGTATATATATAGGCTATATATATATATATATATATATATATATATATATATATAATATTTTATATATATATAATTATACTCCCAGTCAGACTGGAACCACCGACCGTCAGGACAAGTGGCCATGCTTTAATGCACTACACATACGTACCCTCTATCATGCCGTGGTATAGTGGATTAAAGAATGGACACTCGTCCTGACTGTTGGTAGTTCGAGTCCGACTAGGAGTATTTGTATATATATATATATATATATATATATATATATATATATATATATATACAGTATACAGTATATATATATATATATATATATATATATATATATATATATATATATATATACAGTATATATATATTGTCACAATGATCAGTTAATAAATGAAATTGAAAGCCCTTACATATATAATTAATAACATAATGCCGTGAGCAGCCATGTGCTTTCTTTGTCTCTCATTGTGAGGTTTTCTTTTGTCTTTACTTTTATAATAATAATTATAATAATAATAATAGTTCTTAAAGCTAGCGCATGCTAAGCTAGCTAAGGATAACTCAATAAGGCCGATTAGGCGTATTTCCATTGGGGTCCTGTACTACTACCCCATCCCTTTGCTCATGAGGGATGGTAACGACTCAGTGCTTGTGAAAAATCTTTAATGCGCCGAGCGTGGGCGCGAACCCGGGCCTTCTGGGTGGAAGTCCGAGACGCTAGTCACTACACCAAGCGAGCTTCATACCGATCTTGCTGTATATCACTTAATGCCTTCACTGTGAACCTTTTTTGTTTAAGTGAGTTCCGTGGTGAAGCGCTTCGTCGCTTCATACTTTCACTGAACCTTTTTGTTGTCTAAGTGAGTTTGTTGTGAAGCGCTGTCTTTGTGATTCTGAAGTAATATGAAGTAATATGTATAATTCTTGTGCTGTGTCTTGGTGAACTGGTTTGATATTGTAAATAGATACAGACGACAATTATCTCGATAGTGTCGCCATCTGTTGGGGAAAAAGGGCAGGAAATGGACACTTCTTTTGTTTAGCCAGTCACTTACTTCACTTCCAGTTCAGACAAGAGAGGTGCCCAGTGATCTAACCACGTGGGACGTTATATTTTTCTGCTTGTTTGTTGTTTGTTTGTTTTTGACTTAACGTAATATTAGTGGAAGTCCTAGATTTTAATCATAGTTTTATTATATTCATATTATATATTAACGTAACTTACTTTTTTCTGATATAGTGTTAAATTAATTCTTTTGATCAGTGTTCCTTTTGATCAGTGTTCCTTTTGATCAGTGTCGCTTTTATCAAGCTTCAGTGTTCCACGTGTTTTTCCTTGGAGTTTGAGGCGTTTGGCGGTCCTGTCCAGGAGTCGATAGGTAAGGTTTTGTTTGTGCCATTGTTGAGAGCTGGGACGTTCCTGTCGGGTTGCTGTATATTCCTAGCGCAGTACACACAACACACACCCACATTACCCATACACATATTAACCCCATCAGTGTCTGCTGCCCGGTAGGAACCGTTGGCGGCACTGAACCAACGTTTTGGGTGACCCACTCTCGACTCTTGGAACGGATTGCCAAGTAGCCAGGTAAAGTAAGTTTATAATTAAAGTAAAGTAAAGTAACTTCAGTTAGTGATCCCAGTTGTAGCCACGGGACCATCGAAGGTTATTAATGAGTAGTGGGAGGTGAACTCTATGGGTTCAACCGTCTTAAGGGAGGTTTAATCATTCGGTGGTACTGGCTGAATTGGGATTGAATACTGGCGTGTTATTAGGAGGAAGGTTTTGCAGTACGCTCGTACATAGTTGGCTTGTATCAGCCCTGGAGTTATCCCGGGTAGCCCATTTCGCAACCTCCACTAATAACACCCTGAGGTTTGAGAGTCACAGGACCTGACCTCGTATTGGTAGTTAGCTTTTGATATAGATATTGATATTGTGTTACAACTGTTTTGCATCAGGAGTTGGGTACCGTAGGCTGGTTGCACACGGTGGGTACTGTTGAGCTTGTGCATAGCCTAGTTGCTCGAAGTACAGTTCCTACTCTTTTTGCTTTCACATGTTATCTAGTACTTTGTCTGTTGAGCCATTTTTTTTTTTTTTTTTTTAAGAGACAATGAATGGAGGAAGGAAAAACACAGGTAAAACAAAAAGGTCCATGTGCCTAAAGGCATCCTCCATTCATCAAATTTTTGTAACAACTGGATTTAAACATTTGTAGATTGTAAGTTTGTGGAAAGCAATTCGAGGGAAGTGAATTCCAAAGAGTAGTAGTTTTAGGGATAAATGAATTTTGATAGGCAGAAGTTCTGCATTGTGGAGGAGAAAGTGTAAATTCATGGGCGCTCTTAGCTGCCCTAGTTCTACGGGGAAAGATGTGGAGAGGCGGCACAATTGAAGCAAGTTCCTCGGAACAATTGCTGTGAAAATATCTGTAGAATAATGCAAGGGATGCAATGTATCTTCGTATGGATAATGTAGGAAGGTCCTGTATGATTGCAGGGTTATTGATTAATCTAATAACTTTATTTTGAATTTTGTCCAACTTCCTCAATGCAACCACTCCACTTCCACTCCACAGAGGTGAACAGTAATCCATCTGAGAACGCACATGACTTTTATATATTACGGCCAACTGCTCGTCAGTGAAGAATTCTCGAACTCTGTACAGGAGTCCCAGTTTTTTAGAGGCATTCTTAGCAATGCTTCTAACATAATGTGTCCAGCTCAAGTTAGTAGTTAATGTTACACCGAGAATGTCAATACTAGGGGAAGTGGGAATACTTACATCATTAACCCTTAAAAAAATATATGGGAGTCAGTGAGATTCTGTCTGTTAGAAAATTGAATGTACTTGGTTTTCTGTGCATTAAAGGAAACTAGATTCTTTTGTCCCCATTCTTCAATTCTAGAAAGGTCCTGGTTCAGAGAAATTGCAGTGCTTATTTTTGAATTTATAAGATCGGGTTGGGTGAAAGAATTGGTAAATGTGAAGGAACTGTGGAGTGTTGAGTCATCTGCGTAGGAATGTATTGGATTATGAGTGGTAGATATGAGATCATTGATATGAATGAGGAACAGAGTTGGGGCCAAAACTGATCCCTAGGGAACACCAGCATTTATTGAGTTAAATTGAGAATAAAGGCCATCTACCATTACACATATTTTTCTGTTATGAAGATAAGAAGAAATTAGTGGAACTAATGATGCAAGGCCGTAGTGTGACATCTTCGACAATAAGGATTGATGCCAGACTCTATCAAATGCCTTTGATATATCCAGTGCTATTGTATGTGTTTCACCATGTTGGTCTGTAGCTTGGTTGATTTGATGCGTAAGAAGGCAAAGAATGTCTGCAGTTGATCGACATCGTCTAAAACCATATTCCCTATCACTGATTAATTTATTATTCTCAAGATGCTTAATTATGTGATTATTTAATATAATTTCAAAGACTTTACCAAGAGTGGAAGTTATAGCTATTGGTCTGTAGTTTGATGGATCTGAAGAGGCACCTTTTTTAGGAACTGGATGGATGTTTGCTTCTTTCCAGGGTACTGGGAAGCATGAGGTATGAGTACATAGACGGAGATTATTGTTTAATTATCCCCCCAGCATTGCCATCTCGTGTTGGGTTTTTGTCTTTTTATAGCTTAGTAGGCTATGGTAGTTTTCCACTTTAGATGACATTCAAAGGGGAAGCAGGACAGTGGAGCACCTTAAGCCCTGAGAAGAGTCTGGAAACGTTTGTTTGCTCTTTTCTGTTGCGTTCGTTGGGTTGCTTGTATAGGAGACAAGGTGCTGGTGTGGATCATTCTGTCTTATTGTCCCGTCTCTAAGCAGCTGAGGTCCAGATCCGTAATAGTGGCGACCTTGCCAGGATAATTTAATTGGTGCTGACAGGTACTAAGCTTAAGTAATTTTTCTGATCAAAGGAATTAAGTGTAATTATTGTCTAGTAATTTATTTGCCATGTCTAAACAACAAACATCAGCACGGGTGGGTGGAGTTGTTGTGCCATTGCACCTTACCAGTGACGAGGATGTGAGAGTGTTTTTGAAGAGTTCTCCCAGTTGGAAGCAGTTACTAGTGAGATCTCTTGAGGAACTGAGGTTGATCGCTTTGGTGTTGAGGGTTGATGGTTCTCTGTTAACCACGAGGGAGGCTTGTTTACAGCCGATAGGTCAGCGGTGTAGGCACCATGCCGGTGGTAGGCTACACGACACCTGTGGGCTCTCCGCCGAGCACGCCTAGCCCTTCCCATCATAGCTACACTTCGCAGTTGTCACCCCCTACTGTTGCTCCACAGGTCTTGCCTAATGTCCCCACCGATGCACCCACCCATGGTGTTGCTCATCTTAACCCTTTACACTCCAGTCCTGCCGCTTGGGGGGTTGCTCAGAACGGCCTTGCACGCCCTCTCCCATTTGTGCCACCAGTTAGACTTTCTATGATACCGCCTTATGACCGTGCAGCTTATGTCTCTACACACACCCCCACTGTTGCCCCATTAGGGCTATCCCCAGAATCTCTGATGCAATTGGAGTTGAAGAAGATGGAAATGCAAGAGAGAAGAGAGGAGCGAGAAGCTCAGGAGAGGAGAGAAGAACGAGAAGAGAGACTAGAGAGAGAGGATGACGCTTGATTTCGAAAAAACAAAAGTAGAGATAGATGGGGGGAAGTATGAAAAGAGACAAGTTGGGACGGCACCAAGGGAGGAATCTAGCGAGCAGAAATTGTCACGTAGCCTAAAATTAGTTCCTGTGTTTGACGAAGTAAAAGTAACAGAGTGGTTCCAAAGGTTCGAGAAGAAAGCACAGGAATTTGAATGGCCACGAACACGCTGGGTTGCATTGGTAGCAAATGTTTTGAAGGGAAAAGCTCTGGAGGCGTAAGATAGGATGTCGGTGGAGGATTTGCAAGATTACGACGCTTTCAAGCAGGCTATTTTAAAGGCGTATGAACTTAGGCCGGAAGCCTACCGCCTTATTTTCCGAAATGCCCGTAAACGCCCTAATCACACTCATGTCGAGTATGCGAAATACCTCCGGGATGCCTTGGCTCGCTGGTTCCTAAGTGAAGATGTTAAGACCTTGAATGAGGCGGTTGAGATTATCCTTTTAGAACACTTTACGAACAATGTTGACAAGGAGATTAGCCAAAAGGTTCGTGAGAAACGTCCCGGCAAGTTGTCTGATGCTACCGTTTGGGCGGATGACAGAGTGTTGGCTACTAGGGGTTTTGCGGATCGCGAGCGTGCCAAGTATGCAAGCCCCAAGACTGCACGTGACGATAAGCACAAGGCAGGTGGAGGCGGAGGCTATGGCTATGGCAAACCCAGTCCCACACGTGCTAACAACGGTGGAGACAATAAAAAAACGCAGAGTTCGGCCCGCACTGATCTGAGTAGTGTCAGATGTTTTGGGTGTAAACAGACCGGACACATCAAGCCAAACTGTCCAAAAGCGAAGTCTGCTGCAGCTGCGGCCTGACCTGTGTCGTTAGTTGTGAGTTCTCAGGGGGGAAGGGATGAGTCATGGTTGCCTGAGTCGGAGGTGAGTCGAGAGGCGAAGCGGGATGTGCCAGCGGCCACGGCACTGCCTGCCCCTACCGAGTTGTCCCCGATGGTTGGCACAGATGATTGTCCGGAAACTTCGCTCGCCTGGTGTCAAGCTTTTGTACATGAAGGGGAGGTGGAGTTGTGTGGTAAGGTGTATCCTGTGAAGGTTTTGAGGGATTCTGGCGCGAAGCAGTCCATGTGTTTGAATCTAACCGGAAAACCTATAAAATCAGAGGAGTTTGTGCTGTGTCGCGGGGTAAATACTGAGGCATGTTATAGCCTGGTTCCCGTTCATCTGAGGTGTCCTGTAGTTACGGCGTCGGCAAAGGTGGCGGTCGTTGACTCAATGCCAGTGGAGGGGATTGACTTTCTGCTCGGAGCGGATATGGAAGGGAGTAGAGTTTTTCCTCCTCCGGTCGTGGTGTCTGAACAGGTACAACCCGAAGAGGTGTGCGAGGAGGCTAAGCAGTTGCCTGTTGATTTGTTCCCGGTGTGCGCGGTAACGCGATCTATGGCTCAGGTTGCGCAGCCAGAGGAACAAATTGGAGAGGAAATAGGTCAAGTTGAGGGGATGTACAGAAGTGAAACTGCATCACCCACAGAATTGACTGATCTGCCGGGTGCTGAGGTTGAACATGACGGGGAGGAAGGTGTGACAGAATGCCCCTCACCCGTCTCGCCAGGTGCCAGAGGTGGTATGGCGGGGAGTGACCGGGTCCCCACAAGAGGACCGGTCGGTCCTCTACCACCGACCCAGACCGACGTGGAGTCTATCTCTAATCTTGCTACCGTGGCGCCGGGGGAGATTGGTAAGGTGCAGCAGAGTGATGATTCATTGACACATCTGTTTGCTAAAATCGGAGAGGAGATTGCTATTTCTGGAGGGAGTGCACGTTTATATGTGTCAAATCAGATGTTGTATAGGCGCTGGGTGCCAGATGTTAGTCTGGAGTCATTGGGAGTCGTGGAGCAGCTAGTCGTGCCTCGGAGTTATAGGACCGCACTGATTAGACTTGCTCATGAGGCTCCCCTGGCTGGGCACCTAGGGATTCGCAAGACGATGGAGAGGTTGCTATATCAGTTTTGGTGGCCAGGTATGAACAAGAATGTTACTGCATTCATCAAGAGCTGTCACACCTGTCAGATAGTGGGCAAGCCGAATCAGTGCATTCCTGTGGCCCCTCTGTTTCTAATCCTGCTGTGGATCCGCCTTTTACACGGGTAATGATTGACATGGTTGGCCCGTTGCCTCCTACCAGTGCGGGGAACAAGTATTTGTTGACTATCATGGACGTGACAACATGCTATCCAGAGGTTATTCCAGTTTCTAGTCTGCATTCCAAGGTTGTGCTGCGAAAACTGTTAGAATTTTTCACTCGATTCGGGCTGCCACAAGATCTTTAGTCCGATCGGGGAGTAAATTTCATGTCTAATCTGTTTGGGAACACTTTGCAAGAACTGGGAATAAAACATATGTTGTGTCTAGTGCCTACCATCCCCAGACACAGGGTGCACTCGAGCGACACCATCAGACCCTGAAAACTATGATCCGAAATTTCTGTTTGGAGAATGCCAAAGAATTGGATGTGGCTATTCCATTTGTTATGTTTGCGGTGCGGGAGGTACCGACAGAGTCACTTGGGTTCTCGCCTAACGAACTGGTGTTTGGACATAGGGTAAGGGGGCCCCTGGCGGTGGTTAAAGAGGCGTGGGAGAGTGGGAAAGCCCAGACTAAAGAGGGTTTTCTAGCCTACGTGACGCGCACCCGGAAAAGATTGCATGCCGCCCTTAAAGCTGTAAAAGACCACCTTCATGTTGCACAGAGTAAAATGAAGAAGCATTTTGATTTAACGCCTTACGAGCGGGCCCGTCAGTAACTTCTACTACCCGCCAAGCGGGTGGTTTTACCCTAAACGACCTTGTTTCCGTGCTCTTTTTCATGCATAAACAAGAGCCAGAGCGTAATACAATTATGTATCCCTGAAAGGGCGATAATTGAGCTTTCCAATGACACCAGACCCATCCTTCTACGACCACGCGTTCACTTGCAACGATCGTGCAAGACGAAGGAAAAATCTCTAAAATACGGTAATTTCCTTACATAATTCCCTGTGTAGCGAGGCAGTGAGTGTGGGTGTGTGTGGCGCGAGAGCCGTGCCGAACGGTCAGAGTCGGCCTACGCTCCTCCCCCTGCTCGTCTCTCTCTCAGAACCAAATATTGCTCAGAATTGCACACCGCCTGAAGTCAGTCCCCGCCACATAGTCCATGGTTCTCTAGACCGACTTAAGTCCACCCCCGCCAAAGAAGGGTTAAAAGCACAAGCCAGAGAATTTGCAGTGGGTGATGAAGTCCTAGTACTGTTGCCGGTCCAAGGTCAACCTCTAGCAGCCAAATTTAGCGGCCCATACCATGAGATAAGAGAGTGGGCCCTCTTGATTACCTGATTGAGACACCTGCCAGACATAAGTCCCACCAGCTTTGCCACGTCAACATGCTGAAGCGTTATTATCGGGCGCCGGGCCCACCGGCTATGTCACCTAAAGGGACTAGCCGGGAGAGTGGCCAGGGCGCCAATAAGTCGCCTTTGTGTGGTGAGGGGGAGTTGTCTGAGGCAGTTTGTGACACTGTACCTGCCCAGCTTGGGACAGTGAAGAAAGATGAGTCAAGTATGAGGAATTTCCTGCCTATGTTACTGACTGGGGGTTCGGAGTCGGAGGTGCAGGGTGCGCCCGGGCTTGGTGGACGGTTGTTGGATAACCCATGCTAGCTTTGTAGTGGGTGGGGGAGTTTATCAGTGCCAAGTCATGCCCTATGGACTTAAAAATGCTCCTGCCACGTTCCAACGGTTAATGGGTCGTGTCGTACACGGCGTGCCTAATTGTCTGGTGATGTGGTTGTTTTTTACACCAGCTGGACCGAACATCTAGAAAATGTGGGTGAATTGTTTAAGCGACTGTCTGAGGCTGGTTTGGTTGTCAACTTGAACAAGTGTGAGTTTGTACGAGCACGTGTGCAATACTTAGGCTATGTGGTTGGCCACGGCCAGGTCTTTTCTCCTCAGGCAAAGGTGGAGGCTATACGAATGTTCCGGGCGCCACATAACAAGAAAGCATTGCAACGATTCTTGGGAATGATAGGCTACTACCGCCGGTTCATTAAGGGATACTCCACCGTGCTTGCCCCACTAACTAATTTGCTTCAGAAAGATAAACCTTTTAAGTGGAGCACAGAGTGTGACCAGGCTTTTTCAGATGTTAAGAGCCTCCTTTGTTGCTACCCTATTTTATGTGCCCCCGACTTTAATAAGCCCTTTGCCTTGGCCGTAGACGCAAGCAATGTTGGCGCCGGCTCTGTGCTGTTGCAAGAGTTTGGTGATGAGGTAGAGCACCCTATTTCTTATTTCTCAAAAAAGTTTAACAGCGCTCAGAAGAACTATTCAGTAATAGAAAAGGAGTTGCTAGCTATAATTTTAAGCCTCCACCATTTTGCTGTGTATCTGCCGCCGTATGGGCCCGTGCTCAGAATATACTCAGACCACCACCCTTTGCAATTCCTGAGCAAGTTCAAGTTTCAGAACTAACGACTTACACGACTTACACGCTGGAGTTTAATGTTGCAGGAGTATCACTTAGATGTGAGGCACATAAAAGGCGTAGATACTGTACTGGCTGATTGCTTGTCTCGGGAGCACTCTGAGGTGTGATTGGTTGAGCACGCAGGCCGTGTGATTGTAAGCTGTATTTACTCATGTTAAAATTATATAAAAAAATAAAAAATAACAAATATTTAAAATACAAAAGACTGTCAATGTAAATATTTTTGCTGTTGGTGGTACAGTATATGGTGCAGGTAGTTTTTGCAGTGTGTACAGTGAGCGAAAAAAGTGTTTTCCCATAGCTCCAAAACTTTTCCCCCGTGTGAGGGTGTCACAATGATCAGTTAGTTAATGTAATTGAAAGCCCTTACTTATATAAATAATAGCATAATGCTGTGAGCGGCCATGTGCTTTCTTTGTCTCTCATTGTGAGGTTTTCTTTTTTCTTTACTTTTCATACCGATCTTGCTGTATATCACTTAATGCCTTCACTGTGAACCTTTTTTGTTTTTAGTGAGTTCCGTGGTGAAGCGCTTCGTCGCTTCATTCCTTCACTGAACCATTTTGTTGTCTAAGTGAGTTTGTTGTGAAACGCTTCGTTTCGGTGTTTTCATATGATTTGGAAGGCAGCTGTCTTTGTGATTCTGAAGTAATATGAAGTAATATGTATAATTCTTGTGCTGTGTCTTGGTGAACTGGTTTGATATTGTAAACAGATACAGACGACAATTACCTCGATAGTTTCGCCATCTGTTGGGGAAAAAGGGCGGGCAATGGACACTTCTTGTGTTTAGCCAGTCACTTACTTCACTTCCAGTTCAGACGCCCACAAGAAAGGTGCCCAGTGATCTAACCTCGTGGGACGTTATATTTTTGTGCTTGTTTGTTGTTTGTTTGTTCTTTACTTGACGTAATATTAGTGGAAGTCCTAGATTTTAATCATAGTTTTATTATATTCTAATTATATATTAACGTAACTTACTTTTATCTCATAGTGTTAATTTAATTCTTTTGATCAGTGTTCCTTTTGATCAGTGTCGCTTTTATCAAGCTTCAGTGTTCCACGTGTTTTTCCTTGGAGTTTGAGGCGCTTGGCGGTCCTGTCCAGGAGTCGATAGGTAAGGTTTTGTTTGTGCCTTTGTTGAGAGCCGGGACGTTGCTGTCGGGTTGCTGTATATTCCCTAGTACAGTACACACAACACATACCCACATTACCCATACACATATTAATCCCGTCAGTGTCTGCTGCCCGGCAGGAACCGATGGCGGCTCTGAACCAGCATTTTGGGTGACCCACTCTCGACTCTTGGAACAGATTGCCAAGTAGCCAGGTAAAGTAAGTTTATAATTAAAGTAAAGTAAAGTAACTTCAGTTAGTGATCCCAGTTGCAACCACGGGACCACCGAAGGTTATTAATGAGTAGTGGGAGGTGAACTCTACGGGTTCAACCGTCTTAAGGTTGGTTTACTCATTCGGTGGTACTGGCTCAATTGTGATTGAATACTGGCATGTTATTAGGAGGAATGTTTTGCAGTACGCTCGTACATAGTTGGCTTGTATCAGCCCTGGAGTTATCCCGGGTAGCCCATTTTGCAACCTCTACTAATAACACCACGAGGTTTGAGAGTCACAGGACCCGACCTCGTATTGGTAGTCAGCTTTTGATATAGATATTGATTAACTCTTTTGCATCGGGAGTTGGGTACCGTAGGCTGGTTGCACACGGTGGGTACTGTCAAGATCGTGCATAGCCTAGTTGCTCGAAGTACAATTACTACTCTTTTTGCTTTCACATGTTTGCTAGTACTTTGTCTGTTGAGCCAGTTTAATTATCCCCCCAGCATTGCCATCTCGGTATTGGGTTTTGTCTTTTTATAGCTTAGTATGCTATGGTAGTTTTCCACTTTAGATAACATTCAAAGGGGAAGCAGGGCAATGGAGCACCTTAAGCCCTGAGAAGAGTCTGGAAGCGTTTGTTTGCTCTTTTCTGTTGCGTTCGTTGGGTTGTTTGTATAGGAGACAAGGTGCTGGTGTGGATCATTCTTTCTTATTGTCCCGTCTCTAAGCAGCTGAGGTCCAGATCCATAACAATATATATATATACTGGTATATATATATATATATAATTATACAGTATATATATTTATGTATATATAATATATACAGTATATATATATATATATATATATATACAGTCATAGACTGCAGTAGATCTGGACTGGACATGAAAATGGAACTTTGCAGTATGGGACCCAAAATCGGAGAACGAACCCCCAAGTTCGAACCTCGAAACTGCGAAAATGTTGCATTTTCGCTGTTTTGAGGTTCGAACTTGGGGGTTCGTTCTTCGATTTGGGGTCCCTTACTGCAAAGTTCCATTTTCGTGTCTAGTCCAGATCTACTGTAGTCTATGATACAGTATATATATATATAATTATATATACAGTATATACATAATAACATATACATATATATATGATGGTAATGGTGATAGTTGTAGTTATGGTGATAGCAATAGTGATGATTGTGATAATAGTAGTAATAATGGTGGTAATAGTAGTGATGATGGTAACCCATCACAGAGTTGGGTATGCCGTTTGAATTTTGTGCAAAGCGGCACTTCTACTTTATTTGTAGCAGCTTGAAGTCTTCTAAGTCTCCGTTGGGCCGTCCAGGTTGGCCTGTCGTGTGGATCAGTTGTTTACAGATGGGTTAATGGGTATAGGGTCTTAAATGAGCCTCCGAACATGTCATGACGCTGGGCACATCATCGGACGAACGCAAGCATAAACTAACACAAGGCTATAGAAGCTTGACTGTCCTGACCGTTATATTAACCAGTGGTGAAGTTCTGTTCAGGTACTCCTGGTGTGGGGTCTTTAACACTCAAGCCGTGGGGCCCAACATATGTCGGCCGAGAAAATAATGGCCACCCCTGCGGTGCCGGACATATGTCAAAAGGGATTTTGAGCACATTATCGGCTCTGAAAGAGAGTCCACGCGTTGGGAGGACGATAGGCGGGCTCTGACCGCTCGGCATGGCCCTAGTGCCATGACTGAGCTCCCCACTGCAACATTCCACATACTCGGCCTCGCGAGACCAGGAAAAAACGGGGGAAAATACCTTATTTTAGGGTTTTTCAGCTCCGGTTGCGCGATCGCTACAGGATAACCCGTGGTCGTACAAGGATGATTCAAGTGTCATTGGAAAGCTCTATTATCGCCCTTTCACGGATACATAATTGTATTACGTTCTGGCTCTTGGTTATGCATGAAAAAGAGCATAGAATGAAGCTCGTTTAGGGTAGATATGCCCACCTGGCAGGTAGTAGAAGTTACAAACATCCCTGTCGGTTAAGAGTAACTATAAAGTCTCAAATGTCATTACACAGGGACGATATATCGGGCGAACGCGAATTAATAATATGGTCATGACCTATACTATTGTTTCGACTGCCTCTGACCTTTATAAGAGGTTCAAGGAACTCGGGGCGGTGTTTAAACATTTGAATTACAAGTGTCTGCATACCATGTTACCGACAGATGTATTAAGGACTTCTTTATGCAGAGTGCCTGTTAATGTGTCTCACAGAGCCCTGGACTAGACTATGGACCTTGACATGTCAAGTATCTTCGAAGAGTTTAGGAGGTGCTAGGTTTGATAATAAAAGTACAATTCAGGGCATGCCCATATATTCTACTTTTAATATTAATAGTCGCCGCCTACTGGGGATTATTATGTTAGAACAATACCATGGCACATCTAACAATATTTACTCAATAGGAAAAAGAACTCCTCAGACCTTTCAAGATATTCGGCATGCCGTTCAATCCTTACTTGAATGGGAGGGTAATCCTAGGACTATCACTACTAGCATGCCAGTATTATGAAAGCCCTAGAATTGCTTGCCCTGTTCAGCCTTTGTCGGGATAGTCACGACTTGAGCTGAGCTGTCCCGGGATATGTCTTCTGAGGTTAGAAGGTCATAAGTCTAGTCAGGGTCAATCTAGGGAATTAGGGCAGGTGATCCAGCCTTTGAGGATAAGTAGGGCGCAAGTCCTTACTCCGGTGGTGGTACTGGGAGTCCTTCTTGCTCTGGCTGAAGACAATATGCCTTTTTTGGGTTTCTTGATAAGGAGAAGGAATCTTGATAGATTTCCCAGGTGTTGATGGACATTGTGATGAAACAGTTGCAATTCGGGCATCTTTTCTGGTGTTCGTAGTGAGTCTGGGAGTACTAGTTTTACGGAGATATTGTGGAGGAATATTCTGGTCATTCTAGTGGTAATTTGATAAACGTGGTATTCCTCTGCGTGCATGTTTCCTTGTTGATGTATGTTTCTTCTCTTCTGTTGTTTCGCCTTTTCTTTTCTCTTGTTGGTGTTGTTTATTAGGGTTGTAGGGTATCTTTGGCATGCATGGCATTGTAGATATTATTTCCTGCCTGGTTCTCGGGGATGGTACATCTTTCTTTTCTATCTTAGCTACTCCTTTATTTTGGACCGGAAGTCGTGCTTTTTGGTGGTGGACATCTTGTCTTCCTCGTTCGTTGTTATTTCCTTGTCTTTTGTCTCCTTTATTTTCTTCTGTTGTCGTTGCCTTTCCCGTCTTCTTATTGGTTGTTTTCTGCTTGTCGCTGTTGTTCTGGTTAATGGACTGGGAATCTGGAATGCTGTGTTTGGTGATCAATTGTTTCCTGTTTCCTCTGTTTGTAGTTTTTATCCTCTTTGTTTGAGTTTGTCCTTCCGTTTCTCTTCGCGTTTGCTTGTCTGCTATGTTTCTTCTTCTCTGGTGGTTCTCTCTTCTGTCTTCAAGTGAGTCTTATTTAATTTGGTTATTTTAAAAACATTAATTAGCTCACATGTATGTTTGAGATATACTATATATATATATATATATATATATATATATATATATACCGGTATATATATATATATATATATATATATATATATATATATATATAATATTTATATATACCGGTATATATATATATATATATATATATACAATATATATATATATATATATATATATATATATATATATACCGTATATATAATATGTTTGTTTTGTTTTTGTTTTTTGTTTTATTATGAGAGTGAAGGAGACCATAAATAGGCAGAAATGCCAGTGACTAATACCTCCCCCAGAGTTGAAAAAGTGACAGGGCCAAAATCAAGGGACGTTCGAGCCTGGAATAGGCTGATTCTGCGAGAGAGTTGTTGCTGTTGTTGTTGTTCCCCAAGCTGCCTGGCCGAACAGCACCAAGGCCCCGAGCAAGGCCAAGGCCATAACCGAGCGCCCCCACAGAACCCTCCCTGCCGACCACAACAAAGCCTGGGTGACCGAAGCCACTCCATGGCGGGGAGCTGAGGAGGGTGCGGAAACGCCCGGGAAACCAAAGCCCCTTCCAGGACCCTGTGCCCCTCAGCAATTATGAAGAGAAAGTTGAGGGGCAAAGGAAAAATGTGACGCTTTGGCTTCCAATCTTGGTAGATTGGGAGGTCAATCCATGGAAAAGACGCCGTCACTTGAGATCTAGAAAACATATAAGTAAACGGAACAGTCAGAGAAAGCTATGGGTATGGCAGAGATCGCTCAGTTCTCACTCTGATAGACCAGCCCATCACCACATGACTAGAACCCAATCCTCTCAGCATCAGCTAGGAAAGGCCCTAGAAAGCCGCCTTTGGCGGGGGGATAGCTCCCCTATTTCAAACCCTTTCGGGGTTGGGCACCCGCCTTCTGCGAGTTCCAGAGCTCAGCTGTTGAATAGAAGAAAGACTGAATAACATTTCACTCTTGACTTGGAGAGTTGCACAGAGTAGGGTGGGATTGTGTTGCAAGACGGGTACTATGTACCCTGCGTAGAATAGGTGGAATACACTGGGAGAGCTCTGAGGAAAACTGATTATTGTAGTAGCAATAGAATAGCGAGAGGGATGCAACATTGCGGCGAAGAGAGAGAGATTGCCGAGAGTTTGTGAGTGATGGGAGTTAATGATATGAAAGGCTCTTCACTCTACTTTGTCTAGGAGTGCGGTGAGAGAGGATCCTTCCCATACCGATGTATCAATGGGAAGATATTATTGGGATGGAATTTGTGCTGTACCTAGTATCAGTGCATTACCACAAGCCCACCAAAACGTCAATAAAATACCCTCATTGTTCCCTGATTAAAAAGCACTGTATGAATATTCCCATATTCAAAATATGCTATAGGGGTGCAATGCCTGGTGAGTTATCTGCTCAACAGGTGGCGTTGTGTGTGTGTAAGTGATAGAGTCCGAGTGTAGGGGGTGAGACAGTGAAGCACGAGAACGAGGTGGCTTCAGAGATGGGGTCGTTTCGGGCCATGAGTGAGCACCGTGCTTCATGTGAAGGCAAGATGGCAGGTGCTCGTTGTACTCTACGTGCTTCACATGTCTCACTCCCTAGACTGGAACAAGACCTCACGGGCTTCACTGTTCATTGTAAAGCGGTGAATGTTAAGGCTCTCAGCCTATGCCCGAGAAGAAGTAAGTTGGAATATAGAAAAAAAAAAAAAAAAAAAAAAAAAGTGAACAATAGTCAATATAAGGACGCACTGTGCCCTTGTACAGAGCAAGAAGCTGTGCAGGGGTAAAGAACCCCTTGAGGTGGTTGAGGACGCCCAGCTTTTGTGAGGCTGTGAGGCTGCCTTAGCAAGTATACCCACATGGTCTGAATGCGTGGACTAAATACAAAGGGAACACGTGCATGATTTAATTATGCAATTATTTGATGGTATGGATTCTTAGATAAAGTCAAGCTTCTGCTATATATAAGTTGTTGTTGTTGTTGTTCCCCAAGCTGCCTGGCCGAACAGCCCCAAGGCCCTGAGCAAGGCCAAGGCCATAACCGAGCGCCCCCACAGAACCCTCCCCGCCGACCACAATAAAGCCTGGGTGACCGAAGCCACTCCATGGCGGGGAGCTGAGGAGGGTGCGGAAATGCCCGGGAAACCAAAGCCCCACCCAGGGCCCTGTGTCCCTCAGCAATTATGAAGAGAAAGTTGAGGGGCAAGGGAAAAATGTGACGCTTTGGCTTCCAATCTTGGTAGATTGGGAGGTCAATCCACGTTAGAGACGCCGTCACTTGAGATCTAGAAAATATATAAGTAAAAGGAACAGTCAGAGTAAGCTATGGGTATGGCAGAGATTGCTCAGTTCTCACTCTGATAGACCAGCCCATCACCAGGCTATATATAAGTTAAAGTATATAGGTTACGTTTTATACAAATGGAAATGGTGAATAATGTGCTTTCTTTAATTATCAGAATTGAGTTTTAGCGAAGTTAGTCTTTCTTTTTATCACACAGTTACATTTTCTATACTCGTTGGACTATAGTTTTCTAAATCAATTTACATATAAAATTGATTTTTAACTAAATGGGAATCACTAAAACAAGGTGTGCATGATCGGGTGCTTAGTGTCTTTGGAATTTAATCTCTATTATTTAATACCCGAGTTTACATGGATTCGGAAATGCTCTATCATAAAACTAGGATGTTTAGATAGCGAAACACAAGGACAGAATATGTGTTTTGTGTTCCTGAAGGGTTAGTACAGATTTTATTACGATGGAACTCAGTTACAGACACATTACTGTTACTAAATTTAGTCAGCTACGTTTCCAACTTCAATAAAGTGGTCCAGTGTAACAATTAATTCAGTAAAGGTGTCAGATTAACAAATCAGGTGAAGTGGTCAAACCAAGTGACACGTAGAGATAATTGCAATCATTGTTTTTACTTGTGTTACCATTCAAATCCGAACAAGTTGTCAAAGTCGGTCAAATGGATACATTTAATTAATTGGAGAAACCTAATTAAATTCCGACTAGTAGTCAAATATGGTAAAGTGTTTACAGTCCAATCAAATAACAAACACTAGCACCATCTAATGGGGCGTCGTCCAAATAAAAATAACCGGGAAAAAATCAAGGGATTCTTCCTTCAACTTATTGGTTCCCTCGGCCAACCTTCACCAGCCCCCTCACTCGTAAGTTATTTTTACTTCTGATGTTTTTACCAAGCTCCCCCTGCCCAATATATTTCCCTCCCTCAGTCGCCCATCTCTCTTATTTCTCCCCCCTCTGTCCACGCCCTTTTTTTCCTTTCATGTGTGTCTGTCGTTTTTCACTTAGTTTTGTGTGTTCACTCACAAACAAATATTTGTCTTTATCCAGTTTCTAAGGTGTAACTGCCAATAGAGGCTCTCACACAAATCAATTAAGTTTCCTTCTTTTCCTACAATGACTTTTTAATATAACAGAAAGGATGCTTAGATTGTTCGAGTATTGTTTCTGGAAAATCTTAGTTATTCCTGTAGACATTTGAAATGTGTTTATATGAAAATGTAGCTGTAATAGTGCTTAGTATATTCTTACTTTATTCTATAGTAAATATAAGCTGCTTTTATTGAAACTGTCCTTAGCTTAGGCCAAACTGAAAATTGGATTCATGGGGTATGCAAAGGATGGTGGCATTATTGTTCTCAATGTATCTACCAAACGTGCTTGATTCTTTTAATTTAACAGTTTACATTCTATCCATCAATCCATCTATACTTTTATGTGAAGTCAGCACATTGTTTCATGTATATTTTAAGTAATTTATAAACACAAAAATTAGACATGCAGAATTTTAGAAGTATATATACAGTATGTATCTGTTGTTTGCCATTCCTTTACATATAACACTAAAAATAGAAACATAGCCTAAATAATATTTATACTGGGTCAGTTGGATATCTTGCCAGGTGAACATTATCTCTTAGTTTTCTATGTAAACTAACACGTTATCTGGTTGTGTGTCTGTTTATGTTTATTTCAGCAACTAAGTGTGTCCATCAATCTATCTGGCCTGTATTTCTATAAATATCCGTGCCACACACACCTGTATTATTAGGGTTGTAAATATGAGCACCAATACCGTGAAGACAAAAGGATGAACTTCAGTATAATTGGCAGCAGGTGGGAATGTCCAGGTATCTCACACTCAACAATAATTTGACCTTCATAGTTCCTTCACATGAGTTGACTTTGTTGTAGTTTAAGTGAAATTGTATATGCTAATTAATTGGGATCAGTTTCTATTAACCCTTTCAGTGCGGATGACGTACCCATATGCATTGGTATTACCGTCTGAATTTGGAATTACTGAGCAGGCTCTACTTGTTGCCAGATGTAAGGTAAGACTCTAGGCTTCACGCCCATTCAAATATCAGTTTCCTACAAGCCTCGGTAGTGAGAGGGTGTGTGTGCATGCAAGAGGTGTTTTGGAGGCTGATATACAAACATAAACAAGTTCACTTCCACATACAAGCTACGAATGTTAGGTTCATTTCATGTTTCAGGCCATTACTCAAACTGTCTTTCAAATACATTACTTGCTAACCTAACTCTTTACTTTGTAGAATTATTGGGAAACTGACAAGACTGAGTGGGAAATTGCACGTTGTATCGATTTCTTGAAACAAACTTTCCTTACCCCTAACACTTATCAAGGTTATGTGGGATGTACACTAACAGATAGGCTTCTATAGTGAGAAGGAACTTACATTTTTCAATAATCATCATTTAATTTCACTAGTTTGTATAGTTACCACGTTAGGGCGCACTATAGTAAGCAATAATTAGCCAAAACATTTTGCAGAGGCGTACGTAGCTATTCTAACCCGTCGCAGGAATTGACCACTTGCGAGTTTCAGGCTATAAAGAAGTTGGAGTCGTGAACATCGATATTAACACCTTACGAGCGGGCCCGTCAGTTTTTTTCCACTACGCGCCCAGCGGGTTTTTTTTTTTACCCTAAATGGCCTTGTTTCCGTGCTCTTTTTCATGCATAAACAAGAGCCAGAGCGTAATACAATTATGTATCCCTGAAAGGGCATAAATTGAGCTTTCCAATGACACTAGAACCATCCTTCTACGACCACGGGTTCTCTTGCAACGATCGTGCAACACGAGTGCAAAAACCCTAAAATACGGTAATTTTCTTATATAATTCCCTGTGTGGCGAGGTAGGGAGGGTGGAGTTGTGTGGAGTAGATATCAGTAGGCGCGCGGGGTCCGTGTCGAGTGGTCATGAGGTAAGCTACGCTCCTCCCGTCGCTCGTCTCTCTCTCACAGCCATTCTTGCTCAAAAATTGCACACAGACTTAAGTCGGTCCCCGCCACATAGTCCAGGTTTTTAGATACGGACTTAAGTCGGGCCCCGCTAATTAGGGGTTAAAGATAAATGCAATAATAATGTGGGTTTCTGATGGATAAAAAGTATGATCAATTTATTATTATGTATTTATATATGTACCATGACCATATTTTAGCTGATAATTCTGCTAAATATTGATGTCTAAAGCTCCAACTTCTTTAACCCTTATTTAGCGGGTGGTCAGGTATTTTACACTGTACCGCTCAGCGGGCATAATCCCGAAATACTCGCTCAATTTCACTCGCCCTAGCGCCGTTACTATGGCTCCAATGCGAACGAAATGATCATTTTTGGAAAGAGCAACTCTTCGTCTCCCCATATAAGGCTATGAATGGATGTTATGAATGAGTGTGTAGGGTGGGAAGAGGTGAGGAAGGGGAGGTACTTTTTGGTCTATTTCCCAGGCGCGTTCGGTTGCATTCGCTTTGGCCTGACTTCGGCCTCTCGCGCGTCTAGTATTCCTTCGGTAATCGGTCTTATTTTTCTCTTATTTCTCCTTATTTCTGTATTCTCTCTCTCTCTCTCTCTCTCTCTCTCTCTCTCTCCTGTCTGTCTGTCTGTTTCTCTTTCTCTCTCTCTCTGGCTTGCTCGCTTTCCCTCTCTCTCTCTTCCTCATCCGTATATGTAATTCTCATTATTATTTTCTCTAATCTCTCTCACTCCTCCTGTCTGTCTGTCTCTCTGGCTCGCTCGCTTTCCCTCTCTTGTGCTCCCTTTCTCTCTTCCTCATCCGTATTATGTATTTCTCATTATTATTTTCTCTAACTAATCCCTCTATTTCATTTATTTGCTTGTAATATTTCTGTATTATTATATCTTTTTCACTCTGTCTTCAGTTCAGTTTCTGTATTCTCTCTATACGGTGGGAATGGTATTTCGTATGAGGGATGTGCAGCACAAATATTCAATCTTTCGTGGTTTGGTTGTTTGTATTACCGTAAGAAATTTACTGGACGCCTGCAAATAATACGCTATAAAATGCTTGCAATCAAACTCTCAAGCAATTTCAAGGTCACATGCAATTATAAATGTAGGCTATAGGTAACCGACCCAGAGAGGAAGAGACAAGAGAGAGAGAGAGTGTCGTGCTAATATAACAATGTTACATATGTATCATATATATGAAAAAATAATATATACGGTAGGCCTACATCTGTTTCCCCACAATCATATAATGCCAAGCACAAATATTCAATCTTTCATTGTTTGTATTACCGTAAGAAATTTACTGAACGCCTGCAAATTATACGCTATAAAATGCTTGCAATCTCTCTATTTTCTCTAATCTCTCTCACTCTTCCTGTCTCTCTCTATCTCTCTCTCTCTGGCTCGCTCGCTTTCCCTCTTCCTCATCCGTATTATGTATTTCTCATTATTATTTTCTCTAACTAATCCCTCTTATTTCATTTATTTGCTTGTAATATTTCTGTATGATTATATCTTTTTCACTCTTTCTTCAGTTCAGTTTCTGCATTCTCTCTCTCTCTCTCTCTGTTTCGCTTGCTTTGCAGGAATTTTGTTTTTGTTTTATATATAATATATAATAATTTACTTATCATTACTTACTATATCGTATAAACAATAGTAGGTAGCCAACTTACCATAATACCGATACACCAAACCGATCCGCATGCGGTTTTGTTTATCACCTGTTTACTAAAGTGCCACCATTATCGATTTTCTTGGAGCCGACTAGAGCGGGAGGGTTACCAATTGAAATTAAATCCGCTAGCATATATTGTTAGATGTAAGACATGATAAATACCACTAGAAGTATGAATTGGCAAAATCCATATAATATCACTTCGAAATTGTTCTGAAATTTCAAAACAAAACCGCTAGTGTAAGTCATTGCTGCTAGATCGAAGTAAAGGTTTCTAGATCTAGCGGAAGTCGCTATACGTATTGGCAGTACTGCACACTCATTCATTTCATTCATTCATTTTCTATTGAGCTCGTCCTGGAATCTTTACGACTCTGAATCTTACGATTGCCGACGGCGATACGTTGTTGACATTGTTGTTGATGTTCCAGTGGAGGGATGAACAAAATATTGTCCTTGTCCAATAATAGCTATTTCATAGTCCCACAGGACTTATTTTGATATATTTATCAAATTTATTGAACGCCTGAAAATAATACGCTATAAAATGCTTGCAATCAAACTTTCAAGCAATTACAAGGTCACATGCAATTATAAAAAGGTATATTGTAGACCACAATCTTCGCAAGCTTCGTTGTTGCTTGTATTATCGTGAGAAATGTACCATACACCCTGGTTATCGTGAGAAATTTACCGAACGCCTGCAAATAATACGCTATAAAATGCTTGCAATCAAACTCTCAAGCAATTTCAATGTCACATGCAGTATAGGTAGACCCAGAGAGGAAGACAGACAGAGAGAGAGGGGAGGTCAAAAACATCTGCTAGGTGTGATTTCCCCTGGGAGGGAAGAGATTAGTTAGGGGCGTGCCCTGGCCTACATCAGACAAAGAGAGTACAAATGAGTACAAACAAAGAGAGTGAGACAGAGAGAGAGAGAGAGAGTAGTGATAATATAAAAATGTTACACATGTATCATATAATATATGAAAACATAATATATACGGTAGGCCTACATCTGTTCTCCACAATCATATAATGCCAAGCACAAATATTCAATCTTTGGTTGTTTGTATTACCGTAAGAAATTTACCGAACGCCTGCAAATAATACGCTATAAATGCAAAGGAAATTTCTTGTAGAGTGCAATTTTGAGGACGTAATGTGCTCTGAGAGAGAGCGGAGCGGTGATTAGGAGCATAAATTACCTCAAGACCGCTCGCCACACAGGGAATTCTATAAGGAAATTACCGTATTTTAGGGTTTTTTCACTCGTGTTTTACGATCGTTGAAAGACAACCAGTGATCGTAAAAGGATGGTTCGGGTGTCATTGGAAAGCTCAATTTACGCACTTTCAGGATACATACTTGTATTACGCTCTGGGTCTTGTTTATGCATGAAAAAGAGCACGGAACAACCCCATTTAGGGTTAAAAAAAAACCCGGTGGGCAGCACAGTGAAATATACTCCACCAGCCGCTCGTAAGGTGATAAAATGCTTGCAATCACATTTTCAAGCAATTATCAAATATAAATTGTACTTACCAACACCCACACCAGTATGTTCTTCGTCAGGAACGTCTCCAATTTGCTCAAGGGTCTGTCCAATATCAACCACAACATCCACCCCACGCAAATTATGCTTGGGGTGAAAGCCTATGATCGGGTTATTTTCGTCTTCCGAGTCATCCACACTACCAAAACTCTCACCCAGACCTTCGACGGTTTCATCCAACAGCTTATTAGAAAGTTCTGAAGAGTTCAGCATGATATCTAGTTTCTGGGTGGTGAGCCGGGCGTGGTTAGTAGGGTGGCGCGACGCACTAGGGATTGGCGGCCACCGAATCGAACACGGGCAAATCTTGACCTTCCATTATGGCTGCTTGAGGGTCACTTAGTCACGGTCACGCAGTGGGGATGTGTGGGTGGGCCCTTGTAGTACACCGCCTGACCACCAAGTTTCGCTTTCCACCAAAATTAGGGCGGGAATACGCCCACGGACTTAAGTCCGACCCCGCCATTTAGTCCAATTTTCTCGTATCGGACTTAAGTCCGACCCCGCTAAATAAGGGTTAAAGACCAAAACTCGCTTGGTCAATTGAGTTAAAGAAGCCTATTTATTAAACCTCGTCTAGCGGGGTTTTTTGGGCTATTTTGGGCATATTCAGGCCCTCCTGAATGATCAATCAAGTATCTGCTTGAAAAGAAATGTATTCAGCAAAAAACTAGGCGCTACAAGCTTCAAAATGAGACCAGAACGAGCTACGTAGCACTCGACAATTTGATGCAGTGGTACCACCAACATGGGAGTTTAGCGTATAGCGGCATATTTTTTCCAGCTACGCTCACTACTGGCTACATTGCCGGCCTCTCGAGAACAGAGGGAGCATGAGTCAGTGGGCGGCGGTAAGCCCTGGGTGTCGGCCGTGTGGCCTGCTGCGCTCCCGTATTGCACTCTATTTTAACCCTTTAAAAGCCTTAATAATGCTCCTAACTTGCTGCTTTTTAGATACGGACTTAAGTCGGGCCCCGCTCTTTAAGTGTTAACCTATTGGGCACCATCTTAAAATTAACTTTGTAACTCAATCCCACCCATTTTTTCTGTTAATTATATATATTCTTTCTTATTAATATTATTCAAAATTATTATAGAAAACGTATTACATGCATGGGAACACTCACTGTGGCCTGTACAGGGGCACAGTACGCCCATGTACCTCTCACTTTTTTACCACTATTACAATAATCAGTGTTCTTCAGAGCATTCACATTGCATACTTCCTCCTTTAGGGAGAGTGGGAGCTCCCCTCCTACAACACATCCCCACCCCTATTCTGTCTATCTCTCTAGCACAAGAGTGAACCGATGTTGTCAGTCTTTTTTCTATTAACTAAATAAGCTCTGGAACTTTCTCCTTTTATCCTATTATTTACATTGATTTAAGCTCCGTGTGTCCAGATATTTTGACTCTAACGCGTACCTTGACTTTGGCTCTCTATCACTCTTTCAACTTTGGAAGGGAAACTTGTTACAGGTATTTTTGCCTTTTGTCTTCTTCATACACATAAAGAAGCGATATATATATATACTGTATATATATATATATATATATATCTATCTATCTATCTATTGCCTGACGCCGTGATCCCCGAAGGGGTGGCCACGAACGAACCGCCCCATGCACCTCTGTCCCCCGTCAGTCGACGCCCCTCCCCCCAACCAGCACCACCTTCGTTCATGTACTTCCTCACTCCATCCTTCCACCTCATATTCGGTCTACCTCTCCCCCTCTGTCCCTCCACCTCGCTCTCATACACCCTCTTAGTCATTCTCTCGCTTTCCATACGTTCCATATGGCCGAACCATCTCAAGTTGTTCCTTTTCACACTTTCCAGCACATCTACCTCCACACCACACCTCCTTCTTACTTCCTCATTAGTCTGTCTATCCCTCCATGTAACTCCGCACGCACTCCTTAAGTAATTCATTTCCACTGCTCTCACTCTTGGTCTGAGTCTCTCAACCAACGTCCATGCTTCGCTTCCGTAAGTCAGTGTCGGGATTACCACACTGTCATGCAAGGACTTCTTCACTTCCATACTGACCACCCTATTTCTTGTTACTGCTTTTAGCGTTCCTACAACCCTCTTCCCCTGTTGTACCCTCTCCCGCACCTCTTCATCCATAGTCCCATCTTTACTCAACACACTGCCCAGATACTTAAAAGAGTTGACGATCTTCATAGCCTGACCGTTCAGCTTCACCTCACACTCTGTGACTTCACCCCTTTCGAAGACCATAACCTTGCTCTTCCCCGTATTTACCTTCAAATTCCGTTTTTCGCACACTGTTCCAAACTCATTTACCAGACCCTGCAACTCCCATTCATTATCACTCATCAGAACTGTATCATCCGCAAACAGCAGTATAGGTAGCTTCCACTCAATTCCCTCCCTTTTCAGCGATACAACAACATCCACTGCTCTTGATAGTATTTCTTTCATAACTCCATCCATATATACAGTAAACAACCACGGGGACATCACACACCCCTGTTTCAAACCAACATTCAGGTCAAAGAACTCACTCTGCTCACTCTCCACACGTACTGCCGCCTTTGCACCCTCATACATGCTCTTCACTGCTTTCAGCAACTTGCCATCTACTCCGTATATTCTAAGTACTTTCCACAAACCTTCTCTATCCACTCTGTCATAGGCCTTCTCCAAGTCCATAAAGGCAACATACACCTTTTGTTTCTTCTCCAGATACTTCTCCACAACACAATTCAGGGTAAAAATCTGATCTACACATCCTCTTCCCTTCCTAAAACCTCCCTGCTCGTCGCCTATCCATTTCTCCGTTCTCACTCTCACTCTCTCAATCACTACCCTACTGTATACCTTCCCTACTACGCTTAGAAGACATATTCCTCGGTGGTTACCACACACTCCTCTTTCCCCTTTGCCCTTATATAGGGGACTATTATGCCAGTCTTCCAGTCATCGGGTGCACTCCCCTTCTCCCATGCTAGTTTGCACATTTTCCATACCCATTCTATCACTATCTCACCACCATACCTCAACATTTCCCCACACACTCCATCTGTTCCTGGTGCTTTCCCCAACTTCACTCTTTTCATGGCTTCCCACACTTCTGACCTCCTGATCCCCACCTCCTCCTCCACTACTTCTCTTCTTCTCCCTCCCATACCATATCCAGCTATGTTTGCTGGCTCTTCATTCCTTTCATTTAGCAACTCACTGAAGTACTCCCTCCATCTTTCGACTCTCTCTTGCTTCTCGGCTAGCATTCTCCCATTCTTATCTTTCACACCCTTACTGTTTCCCTTGCTACCTTCCCTAACTTTCTTGACTTCTTTCCAGAACAGTTTCTTACTCTCCCTCCATTTTACACTCAGATTCCTTCCAAATTCCTCATCTACTCTTCTCTTACTTTCCTTCACTACTCTCTTCACCCCCCTCTTACTCTCCACGTACCTCGCTCGTTTCTGTCTCTCGGAATCTTCATTCCCTCTGCTACCCAACCACTCTCTATATGCTTTCTTCTTTTCTTCCACAGCTATTCGTACCTCTTCTGTCCACCATGCTGTACCTTTCACTCCCCTCCCTCTTCTCCTCACTCCACACACCTCCTCACATGCTGCACAGATCTCATCCTTAAACACCTTGCTCATCTCCTCCACTTCCTCCATAACTTCCAGGTCGAACCCACCTAGTCGTCTTTCCACTGCTCTCCTGTACTCCTCCCTGATTTCCTCCTCCTGCAACCTCTCCACCTTCCTCACCATTCCACCCTCCTCTCGCCTCCCTCCCGCTCTCCTCACCCACTTCTTTTGTATCCTAACCTTAGCTACCACTACATAATGATCAGACAGACCCCCTCCAATACCCCTATACACCCTAGCATCCATCACAGATTTCTTCATTCGTTCATCCACACATACATAATCAATCAATGACTTTCGTTCCACCACTGTCTTATCCTTCATCGTCAACATCCGTTTCCACGTGTACCTGTGGATCATTCTGTGTCGGAAGAAGGTGTTGGCTATCCACAGCCTCCTCCCCACACATACGTCCACAAGTGCACTACCATTCCCATTCACCTCTGATGGTACCCCCCACCCTCCCACCACTCCCTCAACTTTCCTATCACCCCCCTTACCATTCATATCCCCAATCAGAAATATTCTTTCGTTCTTGTCAAACTTCTCCAGGCACGCCTCCACATTCATCCAAAACTCCTCTTTCTTTCTTTCAAGTATATCCTCTGTCGGGGCATACACGCATACAATCACCCACGTTTGTATTCCTACTTTCATTCTCACCCACACAATCCTTGAACCCACAGACCCATACTCTCTTACACATTCCTTCCATTTGCTACTTACAAACAAACATGCACCTTCTCTCGCTGTTCCTTCACTCACTCCAGCACACACACCCATTCCACACTCCCACTCTCTCACATCTGAACCTTTCCATTTGGTCTCTGTCATTCCACATACATCCAGCCTGGCATTCACTAACACTTCCAGAACCTCTCTCTCTTTTGTGCCATCATTCATGCCACTAACATTCCACGTAGCCATTCTCAGAATGTCCGAAGGCATGTCCTTAGTCGGTCGTGGTTCGTCAACGTTGGTTCCGTCCGCATCCGAGGCTGTTCGTTCGTTTTTCCTTGCTTCGATATTTTTTCCGGGTGGGGGTCGCAAGCCCACCGACCCAACCTCTTTAGTCGCCTCTTACGACACGCAGAAGGCACGTGGGGCATATTCTATTCCCTAACCCCCAGGGGGGTTATATATATATAATAACAAACATTATGTTACGACTGGGGTTCAAATATATCAGGGCTCTTATTCATTGGACTAGTAATGGCATAAATGTTACAACGGAAAGCGCTAGCTCCAACCTCTGATGTATATTCCCAGTGAACAAAGAACACAAATACTCTACAGAGTTCTATATGCAATAATAGGCTATCAAACTCTCAATAAATGTGCGTCTACTCTAGGCTTAATGTTATGTGAAAACAGCCTATTACTACCTATAACCGAAGGTGCTTGGTTATGGTATGCAAAGTAAGGTGGTAAGAGAAGTTACAGCTTACGTTACTTTAATCAATAAATGTCAGGCACTCCTGCATGAAAGAAAGTGCACTAAAGTCCTTCAACACTAACAAGGAATCTTCTTTAAATGTTAGATGCTATAAAGATGCTCGTATCGGAAATGGAACCCAAAAAGGCAGGCAGCGGAACAATGCTTGTGCAGGCTATGCACACAAAAAGGCAGAATATATAATGCCGTCGGAGCCAAGAATATCCTAAACACAACAACAATAATAATAATCGCCACGTCAATGCAGTATTCCTATCAACAAAAAGAGCCTAAGTCGTTTGTGTCTCAATACATCAAACTAGGCTGCGAAATGCTTGTGTAATAATAAATGGGTATGCATAAAAAGAGTACTTGGTTTAATATACTTAATGTCTACTCTGATTGATAAAGTCTAGCTAGAGTCAATGATACGAGATACTGGTGCGCATGGCATGCCGCATAGCCTAGTGCAAATCTCAAGTCGGTGCGTCAAATATTACATTATAATGAAGGGTAGCTCTCTTGAGAAACCTTAATACCGAAGTATTAAGCGTTCTCCTGGCGTACCTCAAAGACAAACAACGAGCTTAGAACAGTGCAGAATGGTATAGGCAAAAAGCCCTCATTCGTGCATGCTCTACTCTCAATGGCACACAGACTAGAATTTACTCAATCAACTCCAGTTCTCAGGTATGTCGTGCCGCTTTTAACTAAAGCCAGCACTCATAGGAAACAATACCTTATAATATCAGACTCCTAGTCTAGCATTATCTAATCCAGCAGAACACTAATAATTAAAGGAAGCAGTACTAAACAATATGAATGCCAACCAATGCTTCGTGATCAACTTATCTTAACAACTAACATACATAGGTTATATCAGACCTTAACGCACAATACAACTGGCCAGCATGAAGCTGATTTTGCAGAGTTAACCAGAGGGGGTATAATATTAATAAAAGGTGGTGAAAGATATGGAAAATGAGAGAGATAGGCAGAGGAAAAGATTCTCAGGTGCGAAGCGGGGACAGATAGCAAGGGAAAAAAGATGGATGCGCTCTAGAAACCAGATCTGAGGGAGAGAGTGGCGAGGAACTGTATATATACTCGCACCAGCTCGAGCCGCGTGGGAAAAAAGCGGTTACAAGTCCTCTAGCCACTAGCAAGGGAGCTAACAGCATGGGAAGGACCTCTCTCAACCAACCCCCACGAACGAGGCAGCCAGCCGTGACGTCATCGAGCGGGACAAAAACACTACGCGCTCCCTCTCACTCTGTTCTACTCTCTCTCTCTCTCCCAGATCCCATCATTACTAGTTAATGATAAAACATATACTTTACAATTAAATATATAAAGCCTTGACATGGGTGAAAACAAAGAGCCTTTCTGGACTGCCCATGACACGAGCTTTCATATGAAATAAAGCACACTCTAATACATAAACTGTAGCCCCATCCACTGCCCTGGCGATCCTAGCGAGTCACTGTAGGACAAGCCATGCAGTTCTAACGGAGTGGTTAACGTCACACCCCCCCCCCCCCCCCCCCCAAGATTTTCTCAGAGGCCCCAAGGCTCACAAAAATCTGATGGTTAGAACCCATGCTATATCTCCACTTCCCATCACCCAGCGGCAGTAAAATATCTGGCACAGTTCTTCAACAAAACATTTTTCAAAATTATAACCCTCCCCAACACCATAGGTTAAATTATAATATTATGTAGTTATGCTCCTCAAGAGCGAGCTTCTCTAGCCCAGCATTCTGAGAGGAGTGCAACTCAGAATTACTGCTATAACATACTAAAAAAAATCAACTATCAAAGAAAGAGTTTTTTATTTGATTTGTTATGTTTATAATTTGTTTATTTCGGCCGCACTATAGGGGCAAGCCTAGTTTTTTCTTCTATACCAAACGCTCAACTCCTGCTTTACGACCCAATACGCTGGGCTACAACCGCGAGACAACAAGCACCAAGCGCAAAATACTATTCAAACTAAAGCAGGAGGCTACCCGTGTGTCAATCTACCCAGGATCATATACCCTTGAACGACCATCTGCAACCACGTTGTCACAACCGGCAATATGGCGTATGTCCAGGTTATATACCAGTAACCTTAGTGACCACCTGGTCAGCCTCATATTCCGATTGTGAAACTGGTCCAAGAACTTGAGAGGGTGATGATCTGGGTAAACTACAACGACCGGACCATAGGCTGGAACACAGACCTCGAAATGCCTCAGAGCAAATACAACCGCCAGCAGCTCCTCCTTGACAACAAAGCAGCTCCCCTGGGCCGAATTGTACTTCTCCGAGCAGAAACTAACAGGATGCTCCAGCCCATCATCGTCCTTTTCCACAAGGACGGCACCAGCCCCCACACCACTAGCCTCCGTTGCTAGATGGAAAGGTAGGCTAAAGTCAGGGGCCCTGAGGATCGGGTGAGTGCACAACAGGCGTTTTACTTCCCTAAACACCTTCTCACACTCGGGCGCCCATTTGAACTTCTTATCCTTCCAGTTATCCTCCACCGGAGCTTGACTGTCCCGTTCTCCTTCTCCACCTTGACTGCTAAACGTCATCACAGGCACAGTGAGAGGCTCAGGGGGGTGCCTCCCATACTCCTTCACGGGATTATCATGACATAACTGATTGCGCTTCCGTCTGTCTGGAGTGGCTACCAAGTAAACCAGGTCCGATAGCTCCTCCACCACCCTATAAGGACCAGCGTACTTCGCGGATAAGGGGTGACCTACAAGGGGCAGTAGAATCAACACCTCCTGACCCACGTGAAACTCCCTGAGTTCAACCTTGAGGTCGTACCTGTCCTTCCTGAGGGCCTGAGAGCTAGTCAAATTACGGCCAGCCAACTCCAGACTGCGCAACATCCGTTCTCGACTGTTGAGGACACACTTGAGCATAGAACAAGGTTTTTCTGTGCCCTCCCATACTTCTTCAACCATATGGAGAGGCCCTCTGACACGGTGTCCAAAGACGAGCTCATTAGGGCTGAATCCCAAACTCTCCCCAGGTACCTCCTGCACAGCAAACAAAACACATGGCAGGCCAAGATCCCAATCCTTCCCACTCTCAAAGCAACAATAACGAAGCACAGATTTCAAGGCTGAGTGCCATCGCTCTAACACACCCTGGCTCTCCGGATGATACGCAGATGACACAACCCCAACAATCCCATGCTGCGGCATTGCTTGGACAAAGAGGCTAGAAGTGAAGTTGGGTCCCTGGACTGACTGAAGCCCCTGCGGGTAACCATACCGGGAAAAATACACTAGCAAGCTTCGGACCACCGTCTTCGCCGACCCATTTCTCATAGGGTACGCGTCAGGGTACCTTGATGCTACATCTCCCGACTGTGCATCACTGTCCTCCTTCAACTCTTTCGTCTTTTTAAGCCCATCCTCTGCCCCTTCAGGAACAGTTACTGGGTCTTCTCCAGACTCTAAATGTGGTCCTAATAATGAGTCCCCGAGAAGGTCCGTTGACACTAAACTCTCAACCGCATCAACTTTCAACCCCTTCTCGGTACCCTTCCTCCGCTGATCTAAAGATTGTTGACCAGAATGTGACTCCCTGGATGCAGAATCTCCGGTGACAACACACGCCATAGGCTGCACCGGACACTTCTCAACCCACTCCTGCTCCTCCCTACTCACGTCGGCCGGCTTCTCGACAACGACTAAGGGTGGAGCCTCAGAAGTAGGCCCCGCAAAGTCGTTGCCAAGAAGGAGGTCGACGCCCCCAACAGGTAACTTCTCCACAATTCCTACATCCAGGTCACGAGTCACACCATCAACTTCCACCTTCATTCTTACAAGCGGGTATGACCTTGTCGCATTAACTCCCTGAACCACAACCACCCGCGCCGTATTGACAGGTTTACCAGTGAAATTTCTCAACAGTGTTTGCGATGCCCCAGTGTCACGCAAAATTCTCACCTCATGTCTTCTACCCCCCCAACTCCACACAACCGAGTCCCCTGTGGTCACTAAAGGCATCACGGACAGGGAATAAGCCTTCCGGATCCTTCTGCACTGGCAGTGTATTTACCTCGGAAGAAATGCCTCTAACAAACTCCGATGTCCTCTTGAACACTCCAATGCCGTGAGCAAAAGACACGGCTGCCGGAGGAGGTCGACTAGGGCACTCATTTGCCTTATGACCCTCCTGGTGGCACCTAAAACACATACATTTCGGTTTCGGCTTATACTGTGATGTAAAAGGCCCCTGACTTTTCACATACGGTGTCGTGGTAGGTTTGGCTTCAGTTTTAGTTTCATTGCTCTTTGGTTTAAATGTGTCATTGCTACGGGGAGGGGGAGGATAACGGTCCCTAGCACTTGCATCGTACTTCTGTGAGGACCCGCAACCCCGAATCAACGACAGCCGTAGATCAGCCATTTCTGCTGCTTCTACTAGAGTTCTTGGGTTTTTCCCCTTTAAGTTCAAAGTTAGATCACCGCCCGTGCTCTTAAAGAACTGCTCCAACATCATTAACTGCTTAACTCCATCAAACGTTGTTACCTTCTCAGATCGGAGCCAGTTCACCATAGCATCGGACAAGTCCCGGGCGTGTTCCAAAAAGGTGCTATCTCTTCCCTTAGTTACACCCCGGAACTTCAAACGGTACGTTTCTGGTTGCAGTTCGTAAGCCCTCAGGACAGCCTCCTTGAGATCCTCGTACACAATACATAACTCCAAAGGTAACGCATCGTAGGCTTTAAGACCCTTGCCTATTAATCTAGAGGATACAGCCGTCCGGCTGGCTCAGTTGATAGCCTGCCTGATTCCCACCTTGAAGGTCTCGCGTTCAATCCCCGCTCAGATTGAAAAGTTTTTCTGGGATACAGCCGGCGGTTACCATCTCCCCATGAGCAAGGGGGATGGGTAATGGTCTCTGGTAGACTAAAAAGAAAGCCAAGCGCTTGCGAATCCTCGAAGGAGGAGAGACGGGCGCTATATAAGTAACCAGAAGATTATTATTATTATTATTACAAGTGCTGCCCATTTATTCTCTGGCCACTGGTGTTCCTGGCACTTCTTCTCAAAGCGTGTGAAAAATTCTGTTACACCACTCTCATCAAACACCGGAACCAGTTTCAATAAGTGCGAGAGAGATTGATCATGAGCACGGATACCAGCCCCAAGTCGCTGTCCCGTTGTCTATACTCGCGACTTCTCTACGTCCCTGTCGGCACAGTACTTAGTCGACTCAGCTTGGATTTTTGCTAGCTCTATTTGCTGCTCACCTGCCCTTTGTTGCTGTTGACTTTTTCTCTCTTCTATCTTGGCTAATTCTATTTGCTGCTGAAGCTGAAGCTCACATGCCCTTTGTTGCTGTTGAATCTTAGCTAATTCGAGCTGATACAATAATTCTGGAGTTAACCCTGGAGGAGGTGAAGGTGCTACAATATTTGAAATTACCGGTGGTCCCCCCAGGGGCAACCCACCCTGCCAGTCACCACCCAACTGTGGAAGCGTACCCGGGGTCGGCAAACTACTGGGATGGCTGGGAGTCGAGTGTAGGTGAAGCATGGCCGAAGGGCTCTGAGCACTCAACCCATCTCGCTCACCAGTCACCCTGCCCAGTACACACGTTATCAAGTTATCCCTGGTCATGCCGCTAGTACCCGCATGACCGATAGCTGTGGCCAGGCATTGAAGACCGTACCGATCCATAACCTCCAACCGCTCGGCAGTAACAGGCCATTGCAAAAATATCCTAGCATCCTCCTCACAGTTCACCTGATTAACCATATCATCATACTGCTGTTCTTCGGTCTCGACATTACGTACTGTGTCTCCATTCTCCTCTGATCCGGTATAAGACATGATGCTCACAAAAATTTCTCACCACAATATTCAGAAAAGAAGCACCCCAAACTCTTATACCTCGATATACACACAAAAATTATCGGAAATACTCAAGGGCTATACTATGTTGCAAAAAAAAAAAAAAATTCTTGCTGATCCCCGCAAAATATTCCCCAAAACAACAAATGTTCCCTGCTTAATAAATGTAGGTTCACCAAATCCTAGGTAAGGTCGCCATTTGTTACGACTGGGGTTCAAATATATCAGGGCTCTTATTCATTGGACTAGTAATGGCATAAATGTTACAACGGAAAGCGCTAGCTCCAACCTCTGATGTATATTCCTAGTGAACAAAGAACACAAATACTCTACAGAGTTCTATATGCAATAATAGGCTATCAAACTCTCAATAAATGTGCGTCTACTCTAGGCTTAATGTTATGTGAAAACAGCCTATTACTACCTATAACCGAAGGTGCTTGGTTATGGTATGCAAAGTAAGGTGGTAAGAAGAAGTACAGCTTACGTTACTTTAATCAATAAATGTCAGGCACTCCTGCATGAAAGAAAGTGCACTAAAGTCCTTCAACACTAACAAGGAATCTTCTTTAACCCTTATTTAGCGGCGAGCAACATAAGTCGAGTTAAATAAAGCTGGACTATGTGGCGGCGCACCACATAACTCGAGTGGCAATTTCAGCACGTAATGTGGCTGAGAGAGAGAGACAAGTGGTGGCAGGAGACTAGCGAGCGTATGACTGCTCCAGACCACCGCGGCGAACCTACTGACACAAATCTCAGCTCCCTCCTCCCTCTCTCACTCGCTACATACTCAATTATGTACTGAAAGTACCGAATTACCTGCTTTTTGCACTCGCGTTGCACGGTTATTGCAAGAAAACTATCCATCATACAAGGATCGTTATGGTGTCATTCGAAAGCTCTGTTTATGCCCTTTCAGGGATAGGTACTTGTTTTACGTTCTGGGTCTTATTTAGGCATGAAAATATCACGTAAACAGCCCTATTTTGGCTAAAAACACCCCGCTGTGCGGTACACATAAATAAACCGCATGGGCCGCTCGTAAGGTGTTAAATGTTAGATGCTATAAAGATGCTCGTATCGGAAATGGAACCCAAAAAGGCAGGCAGCGGAACAATGCTCGTGCAGGCTATGCACACAAAAAGGCAGAATATATAATGCCGTCGGAGCCAAGAATATCCTAAACACAACAACAATAATAATAATCGCCACATCAATGCAGTATTCCTATCAACAAAAAGAGCCTAAGTCGTTTGTGTCTCAATACATCAAACTAGGCTGCGAAATGCTTGTGTAATAATAAATGGGTATGCATAAAAAGAGTACTTGGTTTAATATACTTAATGTCTACTATGATTGATAAAGTCTAGCTAGAGTCAATGATACGAGATACTGGTGCGCATGGCGTGCCGCATAGCCTAGTGCAAATCTCAAGTCGGTGCGTCAAATATTACGTTATAATGAAGGGTAGCTCTCTTGAGAAACCTTAATACCGAAGTATTAAGCGTTCTCCTGGCGTACCTCAAAGACAAACAACGAGCTTAGAACAATGCAGAATGGTATAGGCAAAAAGCCCTCATTCGTGCATGCTCTACTCTCAATGGCACACAGACTAGAATTTACTCAATCAACTCCAGTTCTCAGGTATGTCGTGCCGCTTTTAACTAAAGCCAGCACTCATAGGAAACAATACCTTATAATATCAGACTCCTAGTCTAGCATTATCTAATCCAGCAGAACACTAATAATTAACCCGTACAGCCCCAGCGACGCGTCTGACGCGTCGGCGATGTATGTAACGCACAGCCCCAGAGACGCGCCTGACGCGTCACCCTAATTGCGCCGACCGTAACCTCAGGTGTAGCCACTCAAGAGGGCTCAGATTTGTATGGGAACTGTGTACGTATCCCACGCAACCGTGCCGATGGTTGAAAACTCTCAAAGTCCATGTGCGTGCGCTCGAGCGCGCAATAACCTGGTTTTTGGGGATAATTGCCTTCAATTTTTTACTCTTGTAAAATCCGTTTTCGGGAGCTCTGTAGGACCATTTTTTAAGCTTTTTGAGCGGTTTTTCGTGGTTTTTCCTTTATTCCTAACCCATTCGCTATTGTTTCTGGAATAAAACCATTTTTTGAAAACCGGCCGGGTTCTGGTGCGCAAACATTACAAAACTAGCCGGGGCTCCACGGGTTAAAGGAAGCAGTACTAAACAATATGAATGCCAACCAATGCTTTGTGATCAACTTATCTTAACAACTAACATACATAGGTTATATCAGACCTTAACGCACAATACAACTGGCCAGCATGAAGCTGATTTTGCAGAGTTAACCAGAGGGGGTATAATATTAATAAAAAGGTGGTGAAAGATATGGAAAATGAGAGAGATAGGCAGAGGAAAAGATTCTCAGGTGCGAAGCGGGGACAGATAGCAAGGGAAAAAAGATGGATGCGCTCTAGAAACCAGATCTGAGGGAGAGAGTGGCGAGGAACTGTATATATACTCGCACCAGCTCGAGCCGCGTGGGAAAAAAGCGGTTACAAGTCCTCTAGCCACTAGCAAGGGAGCTAACAGCATGGGAAGGACCTCTCTCAACCAACCCCCACGAACGAGGCAGCCAGCCGTGACGTCATCGAGCGGGACAAAAACACTACGCGCTCCCTCTCACTCTGTTCTACTCTCTCTCTCTCTCCCAGATCCCATCATTACTAGTTAATGATAAAACATATACTTTACAATTAAATATATAAAGCCTTGACATGGGTGAAAACAAAGAGCCTTTCTGGACTGCCCATGACACGAGCTTTCATATGAAATAAAGCACACTCTAATACATAAACTGTAGCCCCATCCACTGCCCTGGCGATCCTAGCGAGTCACTGTAGGACAAGCCATGCGGTTCTAACGGAGTGGTTAACGTCACAATTATAATAACCATCGTAGCTATTGTCTTGGATGGATGTTGTTGGTTATCATCTTGGGTTATTACTAGTTGTTTGTAGAGCTGTAGTTGATTGTAGAATTATAGTACGGTAGAATCACTTTACCATAAATACTTTATAGGTAGTGAAAAATTATAAACTCAGGAAACCAACCATTCCTGTATTAACTCCATGAAACTAGCCTCACCTCAGTATAACTGTATGACATTCCATGTGACCTGGGGACTTTCCATTCAACGTAACATAAGTGTTGTGAGCCTGACATAGGGATTCATGAGCCGGTATTGACCCCAAAGTGACCTCAGTGTCACCTGGTACTAAGAGAGGTGTATAGTCATCTGCTAACATACATGTGATATTAGTAATTCCATTGCAACATATTACCTAAACCTATATTAGAGTAGTATTAATATTCCTATATATGTATTCCTAAGTATAACCTGTAACACACCCCTTATACAAAGACTTGCTTCCACTGCAAGTACACTTAAAAGGAAGGACCGTGTAACAAAATATAATACAATAAAATAAAATAAAAATACAAGAAAACATGATTCGTAAATGGGTCAAATGCTTTCTATGTGTATAAAGAAGACAAAAGGCAAAGCTGCTTGTAACAAATGTCTCCCCAAAGGTTGAAAGAGTGGGAGAGCCAAATTAAAGTGTTTACTTATTATATTATTGTGTAAAATAGGAAGTGTCTGTCATCCATTACCATTTTTGTATTATTCCGCTTCTAAATGTTTAGTATTTATATCCAATTCTTCATTTTCCTTGGTCAAATTATTTGTATCTGTATTTGCTACAGCAAATCTAGTAAATGAGTGTCTCTAACAGGACGAATATAATGACCTTTTATATATCCCTTCTACTGTGTATCTACGATCAAGCACAAAGCAAGACAAACGAATTGTACAATGTGACAGGTATATTTATACACAAATTAATAATTAATCACACCATATTACTACAACAACACATAGCTACAATACACATACACAATAGAACATCGATTTATCTGTAGTTATAGTGGGGGCAGATAAGTGAAACAATCGTTCAAATGGTGATACAAGCACCAAATTTGGCATGGATATCCTCCAGAGGCTATATCTAAAGAAAACAAATGTTAGCCACCTGAAAAGGCATTTTTTCAAAATGGCCGCCAATGTGATAATGTTTTGACATGACATTTGACACAGATATCCAACGTGAATGATATTGGTACCAATTATAATGTTATTTACCATGCAGAAAACAATGTTATCATTCTTTAATGTCTCAGAATCTTATTATCCACTGAAAAATGCAAGATGACCACCAGATTTCTTCTTTTGTCACTAACAAATGGTCTCATAGTGCTTCTGAGCTTTACTTTTGGTATCTTAATGGATTTACGGGCGTCAAAAATGTAGGAATCAACACCAATATCATTCATATCGGACGTACTGATCAAATTGTGCATCACAATGTGTATTTTCATGAACTCATTGGCAGCCATCTTGAAAAATGGCGACCATCTTGCACTTTTAAGTGGTTTATAAGATTGTGAGAAATTTAAAAATTATGGCATCGTTTCCAGCATAGTAAATAACATTAAAATTGGTACCAATATCTTTTATGTTGAACATCTGTGTCAAATGTCATGTCATAACGTTATTGCATTGGCGGCCATCTTGAAAAATGGCACCCATCCTGGATTTTCTGGTGGCTAATATTTTTGTATTAAAATATAGCCCCTCGCGGATATTTATGCCAAATTTGGTGCTTGTATTATCATTTGAACGATTCAGGTTAAAATCTGCACTTATCCGCCCCACTATAACGTTACAGTTGAAAATAAACAAAGAAAATAACAAAGTTACTGAAATTACATTTTAGTTGAGTCTGAGTTGAAAGGTACAGTCACGCATTTTGTAAAGAAGACGTGTTCTTAGATATTGTAGATGTTTACTGTTTGTATACATTTAATATGGGTTCCTAGACTCAACAAAATAATATTTTTGAATAAGGCAAAGTATATTGATATTATAGTACTTCTGAAACTTTACTTTCATTATAAACATAATTCGCTAATACAATAGCTTGTGAGAAACACGTGGTCGAAGGTATTAATGTAATTATATGAATCTGTACATTAAATCATGATGTAATGTGCTAAATAGATCTAATCTTCGATGTCATAACAAACTGGAATGCCCGACTATAATATTCTAAACAATATTTAGCAAGAATACAAGGATAGACGGTGTGTGTTTTGTTTTCCCAGATGGGGAAGATTACTTGGAGGAGAAAGGTCTCTCAGAGAGAGACAGATTAATTAGTTATATTATTTTAATGATTTCCCTGGCGTGGGAGGGGAAGTTAAGGACTTGTCTTGAGGCTTTTAATTTTAACTTTTCATTCTGGCTACGTATTGTACCGCTAGCAATGCCAGGTAATGGCTCACACCAAGTTGATATTGACCAAACAGTTCTCACTTTCTCGTCTTTAGACCGAAGGAAACTACCTTGTCTTTGGACAAAGGCCCCGGTATCGATCTTGGAAACAATCCTGTCTTTAGCACCAAGATTGGCCATGTAAAGTCAGTGAAAATAGGTTATCCTAAACAGAACCGGATGCGGAAATATCTTGAGCCGACCAGGCCAAGTGGGATATCTCTATTGGTTTAACTGGTAAAGTGTTTGCCTCACAACCCAAGGGTCCTGAGTTCAAGCCCCCACCAGGGCTTGATATTTTCGGGAGGCTATTCCCGCATCTAACGAAGTTTAGGTGTGTTGGCAAATTTGTTCAGATGGTTGAGAGTAAGATCGGAGCTCCATAAATCCTCTTTCGGGTATGGTGTAAAAACCTATACCTACAGGGCAAGGAAGTGGAGAGGAGAGAACAGGGAAGTGTAGTGAGACTCGCAAATTGGGCTTTGGTTGTGGAGTTGCCAGCCGCTCCAGCGAGTTGCCAACTGGGCCATTTGTGTGTGTGTGCCTGTGTAGCACTGCCCAGTGAAGTTGACACACCATTCCCTATCGTCTCTCTGACGGACTCACGGTCGTTTCGGCTCAGGCTTGTTCCTCTCTGTTCGTTCGGAGCCTTCGCTTCCCGAAAGGTGAAGTAGTGTAAAGTCAGTGAAAATAGGTTTGCCTAAACAGGACCGGATGCGGAAATAGCTTGAGGCGACCAGGCCAAGTAGGATATCTCTATTGGTCTAACTGTAAAGTGTTTGCCTCACAACCCAAGGGTTCCGATTTCAAGCCCCCACCAGGGCTTGATATTTCGGGATGCTATTCCCACATCTAACGAAGTTTAGGTGTGTTGGTAAAATTGTTCAGATGGTTGAGAGTAAGAGCGGAGCTCCATAAATCCTCTTTCGGGTATGGTGTAAAAACCTATTCCTACAGCCAGTGTCATACCTAGCTTTCTCATCTTGGTCTATTCGGCTGGAATAGTCTTTCCTTCCTCTGGGTAGTCTTAGTCCTTTCCCGTGGGGGCTAGAGGGGCATGGTGGATGGTGGTTTGTATTTTTGGGCCCTCTGACAGTATTCCAGGAAATAGTCAGGTTACGTGGGGGCATTAATGAAGGGTGTGCTGGTCCTCTGGCCCGGATTTTGGTGTTCTTCTGGTCTGGTGTTCTTGGTGGTGCTGATGGCAGCTACATTTATTGTGGGCATACATCTTCCCCTGCCTGTGTAGAAGTCACGACCCCGTGGCTAGAGATTGTATGTATTTTTTGTTGATGTGTTGCAGACAGGAATCGTGTGCTTCAGGAACTCGACCCACCATATTGATCTCTTGTCTAGTCCTTTTTTTTACTAGGATGAGCGCGGAAGGTTCACATTCTTTCATTTGAGATGGTGAGTGCTTGAGATTCATGTCTTCACTTCTGTTGAGGTCACCAGGCAGGCGTAAGTGATAAACATTGTTATGGTTGTTGGTGGAAGACGGAAAGACGATATTCGCGTCCAATTGCAGCTCCAAGAATTGTCTTTCGTTATCCTGGTGCATGGCGAGGTGTTATTGGGCAAGAAGTTGACGTGTCCCTTTATATACCCCATATGCACATTCGGCACCACTTAGATCTGTATTCAGTACGTACTAGGATTCATATTCTTGGCCATTATAGGTTATTCAGCTATATGCGAGTAAATTCCATTGAGCACCACCTCTCCTCCGCCATCCCTAATCTTCTCTTTCTCACTGAAACCCAGTTGTCTTGGACTACTGACACCAAATCCTTCTCTATATCCTCCTACTTTCTCTATCCTCAGTTTCAAGCTAAAGGTGGATGTTGCGTATATGTACGATATTTTACAAAATATTTCTGTGCTGTTTATCTCTCCCCTAATTCTACTGACTATCCAAAATTCTTTGATAACCTAACTTCTTAACCTAAGACGTGCGCATGGGGGTATGAGACACCACACTCCTGTGCGCACGTATTTGAGCTGTTCCCATCACTAACATCGTTATTTTACCATAAATAGCATTAATACTTATCCATATGCGCCTATTATAGGTTGATTATAAAGGTATTAACCTGTTACAGCAATAAAACAAGTGTAAACAGCGTTTGGATGGTCAAAACCGTCGATACAGGCCGGGAGTTACATAATGTATGGCTGAGGCAACCCCCCTCCCCTCCTCTCCTCCCCTTGTCTGGAGAGACACTGTTATGCAATAGTCTCTCTCGCTCTTTCCCACGCTTGGTAACAGTGATGACAACGCCCTGCTACCAACTTGCTAATGTTAGCACGAAAATAGACCACAGAATAAGGGAATAACAGGGAAAATAGGTGATAACTGAAGGAGGTGAGGAAATTGGGGAAGGAGGGGAGGTGGAGGAGTGACATTTGGCATGGCCCAGGGGCAAAAAAAAAAAAAAAAAAAAAAAAAAAATTGGGGGGTGTTTTAAATGGATGTTTTTTTCCCAGACTCTTAAGAGTCTTCCCGCAGTCGCCCGGGGAAACTCTTAAGAGTCTTCCTCACTTGCCGGGTTAAGTGGAACACTTACAATCCATCACTTCTTTCGCAGAATTCTCCATCTTAGAGTCCAATGTTGCCCACCGCCAATGTTTCTTCTCCCATTTCACTGACCAACCTGGTGAACAAGCCTACATCTTTTCCATCTTAAATGACCTCGAGCCTTTCCCTGGAGAGGAAATGCCGTTGCATATGAGCACACAAGGGTTGCACAAAATGCGATATTTGGTCGGCGCGCAGCCCACATGGCCGTTGCCCTGGACTATCATGCTCACACAAGCTAGCCTGTCTCATGTTGCCATATGCGGGTCTCGCGTGCGCATATGCAACAGCGTTATCTCTCCAGGGTTAAAATTTGTGCCCCTCCATAAATGATTTTTTTGGTAGTATTTATATTACTCCGATTCGAATTATTACACTTTGGGGTCATACTAGGATCATGTGGCAAGCACTGTGTTGAATTTGGTATGAATCCAAGAATATTTAGGTACCCTCCCGAATATTTAAAAATTATCATATTTTTGGGTGGATTTTATTTTAACCCTTTTTTCAACTTCGCAGGTCTCTCAGCCTATGGGGTTTGCAGGGCTGCTACTCCCACTCCAAGCTACCTCACCATTGCCGTCCACGCCCCCAGAATGCCATTTCCCTCAAGAGTACTTGAGTATTTGTTTTATATTTTTAAGTACCACCTACTCAAAACTTCTACTTATATTTTGTTATTTAATTCTTTAAAAATACTAATTACCTTTCAATATCCACCATTTACTAACATAATATTAAGGGATCCTTTTATTATTTTTAGCAATGTTCAAAAATCTCTAAGTCTTTTGGTTTGGGAGATATTTGAGGTCAAAGTCAACGTTGCATAACCAAACCTTGAAAATTATGATTTTGAGTTTTACCTCTCCAGGGATCCAGCATCCTACTCAAATCCATGACCGTCTTGTCAGATCGGCCCAACATTCTTGACATATTTCTAACTTTTTATCCTCCAAGCCTAGTTACGCTGTAAACCTTTTCTCTTTATTTGGCTCCTCCGATCACAATCTTATATGTGTTATCTATCCTATCTATCCAGTATGGCCATCCGATCCTCCCAGCTGGTGGCGCTTGTGACACTTTCGCGCTGTCGACTGGGAGGCTATTCGGCAGTACTTCTTTGATTTCCCATGGAATGATTTTGCTTCCGTGGCTGGGGACCCTCAGAGTGTGCTGAGCGCAAAAACCACGATAATACTCTTGGGTATGTAGGCATACATTTCATATTCTTTCTCTCTGTCTAATGCAAAACAAATCTTGGTTTACTCATGATATTACATTAATTGGTGGGTAGAAATAGTTCTGATAGTGAAGTATGTGTTCATTATTTTCAATGGAGTGTGAATAAAGATTCTAAAACAAAGAGGGCGTTTAGAAGTATAGTAACCTCATTATTATATACAATATATACCCTCTGGGGTAAGGGAATAGAATATGCCCCAATATTGACATTATGGCACAGTTATTTTTTCACTCAAGATGAATAACTATAATTATGTTTGTCCCACCTTGCTGTTTTTACCAGGTGGATAGATACACATTTAAGGAGAGAGAGAGAGAGAGAGAGGGAGTTATAGTTAAACTAGGACTTCAGAGGCTACCAACCCTATTGAATGATTAAGCCAGCACACTGTAAGTCAAGAATATCGTCACAACTGGAGCCTCCCTGCGAGAATTCCAGTCCCTTGTAGAGAGAGTGAAAACTATATTTGCATAGATTGACATAGATACACTCGGCCACACAGAGTTTACAATCCCTGCGACGTGGCAAGAACTTAATCCGAGTAGAGATAGCAACCCTAATAGAAAGTGGAAGGAAAGGATAGCAAAGATGAAGGCTCTCTCCCTAGTTTAGGTTCGTTTTCCTGCCTGTTAGTTTTAATTGTTTTCCTCTTGTGGAACCTTCTTTGGCTATCTTAAATAGATTACTAGAATTTACGGTACTAACTCCTTTTAGTATCTCAAAACACTCTATCAGCTGTCCCCTTATTCTCCGTTTCTTAAGCGAAAACGGATTGAGTTTTCTTAATCTCTCATTGTATGATTAATTTCTAAGGAAAGGGATTAACTGTGTTGCTCTACACTTAACGGATTCGAGTTTCTCTGTTTTTAATTAAGTCGGGAGATAAAAATTGCACAGCATACTCCAGATGTGGCCTCACAATACTTGTATATAATGGTACAAATATGTCTATATTGTGACAATAACAATTTATTTTAACGAATCCTAGTGCTCTATTTGCTTTGTTAGATGCTGTGGTGCGTTGGCTTGTAGATTTTAGATTTTCGTTGATATGCACTCCTAGGTCTTTCATCTGTGATACGCTCTTTATCTTTTCTCCATTCATGTGGTATTCATATTTGTTGTTTTGGGAGTCTATTCGTAATATCTGGTATTTCTTTACATTAAAGGGCATCTGCCAATTTACTGACCACTCCGATATTTTGTTTAGATCTGATTGCAGGCTACTTCTATCGCTCTCTGAAATTATTGCATTTCCTATATTAGTGTCATCGGCGAATTTGGAAATGATATTATTGATGCCGAGAGAGAGAGAGAGAGAGAGAGAGAGAGAGAGAGAGAGAGAGAGAGAGAGAGAGAGAGAGAGAGAGAGAGAGAGAGAGAGAGAGAGAGAGAGAGAGTGGGGGGGTTCAATACAGGTAATGAAACACATCCTACTCGTTAACAATACGGAAATGCTACGCTACTAATTGCATTCCGGTGATGTTTCAGAACTCTGACAAAACTTGGAGCACATGGCAAAAAACATTGTAGTAGCTTTATAGTGATATAATATGTTATGCCGTGCGCATATTGACATCACTATCTAAGGCCAGTGTTACACAAGCAGTATTATGGTCTACTTTTTTAGTAACATATTTTGTGAATTAAGAAAACTTGGCATTACTACGACACAGATACATAGTTACAAGGGATTCACTATACTGTACCATCAGCTGAAATAAAACCAACTACAGTGACTGATTGTGTTGAAGTCACACTAATGGTGAGAAGGGAGAAGGGGGGTTGTAGCTCAATGGTAGAATGTTGGACTACGGATCCAGTGAACGAGGTTTCAAGTCCGTCTGAATGATCAGTGTTCTGAAGTGGTGATTTACCCGGCATACGTATTACACAGTATTTATAGATGCATAAACTTTTATTATTTATAGTTTTCAGCAAAAATATGCCTGGACATATTTGAACACTATTGTGACAATGGCATGTCAATCCAATTCAGGGAATGTATGGTGTGCATAACATAATAAGGTGTCATGATATGGTGTGGCAAAATTAAGAAATATAATACAATAACTTTGTAAGAATATTTTCATAATCAGTGTATTCACAAAGAGACAAAGACTAGTAAGAATATCAATATGGGATGTCAGATGCATAAGATTAAGGTGAGAAGGCAGAGTAGTGTCCTCTGTTAAAAATCAAAGAGCGACAACCTGTCAGCGAGTCAGTGCTGTGCCTTTAGTTTGGGAATCCAACCGATGGACAAGGCAACTGCACAATATCCAGTGTAAGATCATACTACATATTGTCCAACGATAGAATCCACAGCCTATGTGAAGTCTATATTTGGGTGTAGGGTGAAAACAAGGAATACAAAAAATATATTCAATGATATGGGGTACAGTCACTCATTAAAAATCGTGGACTTCACCTATTTATAATTTTAAAAACATATATCTTGACACAAATTTATGAAGACAATTTTCTATACATTATCTACAAAATTATATATACTATTGCAAAAAAACGTAAATTACATCCAAAAATCAATCCAAATAGATATAATTGCATAAAGAAAACCATAAAAGGTCCGCGAATATCTTTAACCCTTGACTATCGGGGCCCGACTTAAGTCCGTATGGAGAAGAAAGGACTATGAAAGGGCCCGACTTAAGTCTGTGTGCAATTTTGGGGCAAATATTGGCTCTGAGAGAGAGCCGAGCGGTGGGAGGAACATAGGTTGCTTCATGACCGCTTGCCACGACCGTCGTGGGCCCACTGACATGTACTCCACACTACTCCACCCTCTCTCACTCGCTACACACGTAATTATGTAACGAAATTACCGTATTTTAGCGATTTTGCCCTTCGGTTGCACGATCGTTGCAAGACAACCAGTGATCGTAGAAGGATGGTTCGGGTGTCATTGGAAAGCTCAATTTACGCCCTTTCAGGGATACATACATGTATTACGCTCTGGTTCTTGTTTATGCATGAAAAAGAGCACAGAAACAACCCCACTTATGGTAAAAAACCCCGCTGGGTGGCACAGTGAATATACTCCACCACCCGCTCTTTGAGTGTTAAGTGACTATACAGTCGGCCTAATAAGTGATGTTTCGGCACCAACTATAGGTTGTTCTATAATTGGCATCAGCAATATCAAAACAGGATTTCTTCAGTTCGAGTGAGATGTCCAAACATGTTCCTACACTTACCCACCCTATTCAACATCTGACAGACATTAATACAGCACAGAGCAAGGCATACGTAATGAGAGCTGATACATTACTTATTAGTGCCACCGTACTTGCAGCAGACCAATCGTAAAGTACTGTGGTATAGGGAGAGATATGCCTGACAGTAACAGCAGTCTAATAACGGCTATTACGGGGGAGGAGGTCGCTTTTTCTTGACCCCCTTCTCCTCTACCGTGCTACCACCGGACGCTGCAGACGCTCTGTCAACGCTCTCACGATATCGATCATAATTTGAGTATTAACTACTCATCTTCTTCATTCTTGTGCATGAAAGGTGGTTAAGAGCACGTTTAACCATCCTGTAGCTTAGTAAGTAACACTGCACGCTATTTCGCTGTGTATTGACTGACAAACTTTGTGTTTATCACAAGACTCCTGCTCGGACAGGGCGCCACTAGCGCCATCTATTGTTTTGTTTTGCTTTGTAAACAAACGCTCTCTTATTACTATTTTATATAAAATCGTAGCCCCTAATTTTACCCATTACCTACTGTAGTAAGTATCTATTTAACTGCCTTGTATGTAAGTAAAGCTTTGCATATTAATTTGCTAATAAACAATATTGTTTACTAACTAACCTGCCTACAGGGACTAACGCCGACACCATTTTGTAATCAAACTTTTTGGGGGGATTATACATATTAAATTCCAGCAAGTTTTGTACCAAATTTAAGTGCATTCATTTATCTTTTCCCCCTAGATATATTCTTGACTTTTTCTCCTCAGACTGATTTTACTTTAAGCTAAGGGTGGTATTTGTACAAACTAACCTAGCCTAACCCAACCTGCCAAGCTTTTAACCTAGCCCAAACCTAGCCTAGCCTATAGCCAGCCAATCTGTTTTATTATTAACTCTTGTAGATATTGTATTTAGTATCCTACTGTAGCTATACAGTATATATCTGTAATTTTAGTTGTTGCTTGCACGATCTTGTAATAACCTTTGACTGATACACTTTTGTATCTAAAAAGAGTAGGCTACTGCTTTACTAGGCTACAGCGACACCAGGGCCATCTGTTGACACAGTATATTAACCCCTTGTGTGCAGTCACACTTTATTTTTATATAATCTCTATTTGGTGAATTGTTTATTTAGTTACATATTCTGTTATACATATATTTGTTTAAGGTTAGGTTATCACACCTGGTAGCCTATTTCTGCGAATTTCAATTTTATTATTTTCGGTTAGGCTATTCAACGCTGGTAGCCTATTATTGCGTATTTCAATTTCAATTTTTTTTTTTTTGGTTAGGCTATCGCCCCTGGAAGCCTAATTCTGCGTTTCTCAACATTTTTGTTTTCGGTTAGGCTATCACCCCTGATAACCTATTTCTGCGTATTTCAGCATATTTGTTTTCGGTTGAAGTGATTGAAGTGTTTTTAAAGTGAGTGAAGTGTTTTAAAGTGAGTGAAGTGTTTTTTAAGTGAGTGAAGTGATCTGAAGAAAGTGACTGTCACCATGTCTCGCGCTTGTGCGAACTGCGCCGGTAGGTTTGGTGAGTCCATGTTTGCTACTGTCGATCTTCAAGTCTGCCGGCTCTGCCAGCAACGAGAGAATTTTAGAGTGAAATTAGATGAAGCCTACAACAAGATCAACGTCCTCACCATGAAGCTGGAATCACTCCAAGAGTTTGTAACACTCAACGTTGGAGTACCACAAACTTCAATTGTCACCGCAACTCCAGCAGCCACCAACACCCCAACGTCAACTGCCAACAATTCAACGCCTACAGTAGCCACTTCAGCTGATGTTTCCGATACTCAAGATACAAATAGTGACTCTCTTCCCCTCAAGACAACTTCTGTGTCGTGAGGAACAACGTTTGCCCCAAGACCAGGAAACTCATACCGATTACCGAGTGTCAAAACCGTTTCCAGATACTCACAGACTCAGATGACGAAGAGGAAATAGAAGAAGTCCAGCTCGTGGGAGACTCGATGATACGTGGTCAGCTCACAGAGTTTTGCGCCAGGGCACCTAAGACTAGGAAGCGTTTTTGTATCCCTGGTGGTGGTGTGGACGACGTAGTTGCAGCAGTTGACGAAGTATCAAAGCTGGCCCCTGTTAATACAATGTACGTCATCCACGTTGGATCCAACGATGTACAGCGAACCCGGTCGGAAGATTTGCTTTTAAAGTACCAGCAGCTGATCAAGTCGTTTAAGGAGAAGTCATCAAGGATCATCGTCTCAGGAATCGTCCCCCGGCTCGGTGTAGAGAGCCGATTTTACAACATAGCCACCAGAACAAATCGTTGTCTAGCAAACCTCTGCAGGAAGGAGAACGTGGGATTCGTCGACACCTGGGACAATTTCTACTACGATGACTATTTGTTTTCGGACGATGGAGTTCATCTGAACCAGGTGGGAGCAGCACGTTTTGGGCGTCTTCTCAACGATGCGGTGAAGGATTTTCGGAGAAGAAATCGACTCAGCACAGGACAACCAGGAAGGAGGACCGAAGACAGCGAGGACGGCAACCTAAAAAGGAATTAAATACTAATCCGTCAAGAACCGCGAATTTGGATAAAGCTCCACCAACACGACCCAAATTCAAAACCGCCAGGGATAACGACCGAGGACCGAGGACAGCCATGAATGTAAATGTAGATCCGACCAGAACCAAAAATTTGATGAAAGAACGTTCTGTGAGTTCTAAAACCACTACTTTAAAGGTTTTCTATGCAAACGCTCGTAGCATACGCAATACATTTTCAGATTTAGAGGAACTAGTGTTTACAGAAAATTATGATGTGATTGGCATAACAGAATCTTGGCTCAATACAGAAGATAGAGACTTTTTAGCAGAATATTCACTTCCCGGTTATGTAATGTTTGAGAACAGCCGAATAAATAAAAATGGAGGTGGCGTTTTATTTTATATCAAAGAAAGTCTTAACCCGACCCTCGTGTCAAAACCTCAAATTGTGAACGTCGACACATCTTTTGTGCTAATAAAGAATAATTAAGGTACAAAAATAATACTTGCGTTAATATACAGACCTCCAGCTCAATCAGTGCAAACTGACCGAGAAATTTACGAACAAATTGCAGACGTAAGTAACTCACAAGATACCGTAATTTTTGGCAACTTTAATTTACCTGTGACCAAGTGGGGCGATACTCTTACTTCACACTCCGGACATGACTTGTATACGAACTTGCAAGAGAGTTCGCTTTATCAATTTGTTCGAACGCCGACCCGTGGTAATAACGTTCTTGACATTGTACTTGCAACAAAATAAGAATTGATAGAGAATTTGAATGTTGGTGATGAATTCAGTAACAGCGACCATCGTACTATAACTTTCACTTTAAAGTTTACTAGTAACGAACCAAATAGTAGCATCGAAAAAGTCCCTAATTTCAAGAAAGCAAACTTCCATAAACTTAGAGCTATGTTTAAAGAAACTGACTGGAGCTTTTTAATTAACAATAACGACATAAATACATCTTGGAAGTTATTCGAAACCACTTACCTAAAAGCAGTGCAAGACTGCATACCATCGAAAATACAGCGTCCAGGCCATAATAATAAGCCCAAATGGTGGAATAAAGATATTTCAAACTGCCTGCTTGCTAAAAAATGTGCTAATGATAGATTAAAATCCTCACAAAATGACGAAGAACGGGTGATATTTGTAGAGCTACGACGCAAAGCCAAAAAGTTAATTAAGCAAAGTAAAAAGACCTTATAGTTACATATTGCGAATCAAAGTAAAACAAACCCGAAAGAATTCTATAGTTATATCAGAAAGAAAAAAGTAGTTACTTCAACTGTTGGACCGTTAGTCGATGAAAATGGAGAATACACCAAAGACGAAGTACAAATGAGTAATGCCCTCAATACCTTCTTTGCATCAGTTTTTACAACAGAAGACCTCAGTGATATCCCTACACCATCGCCGATTCAGATTGATAATTCAGATGTTCTAAGCAATATCACCGTTACAGAGATAGAAGTACTGAATTATTTAGATAAACTCAAGGTAAATAAAACGCCTGGACCTGATACAATCTCGTCTAGAGTTCTAAAGGAAGCTAAGGATGAGCTCTCCAAACCACTGACATTACTATTCAATAAATCCTTGCAGTCTGGAACTATGCCTGATCAGTGGAAGCTAGCCAACGTAACACCGATATTCAAAAAAGGCAGCAAATCCCTACCCAGTAACTATCGTCCAATTAGATTAACCTCAGTTGTATGTAAAATGCTAGAAACGGTCATACGAGACAGACTCGTAAATCACTTAGAGGAAAATAACATACTTAAAGATACTCAACACGGCTTTCGTAAAAAACGTTCCTGTTTAACAAACCTCTTAGACTTCTTCCACGATATACTCAACCTCTACGATGAGAGTAAAGCTGTAGATATTATATACCTTGATTTTCAAAAGGCCTTTGACAAAGTTCCCCACAAACGTTTACTGCTAAAACTAAAAGCGCATGGAATACAAGACGGTGTGTTGAAATGGATAGAAAATTGGCTCAGCAACAGAAAGCAAAGGGTAGTCATAAACGGTAAGGCATCTAAATGGACCAATATAAGTAGCGGGGTACCCCAGGGATCGGTACTAGGACCAATTATCTTTCTAATTTACATCAACGACATAGATGAGGGTCTCACCTGTACAATCTCAAAATTTGCCGACGATACAAAAATTGCAAATAGCGTACTCTCCAAAGAACAAGTAACAAGTTGACGATATGCAACACAATCTAGATAAATTGTCATGTTGGGCCCAAATTTGGCAAATGAGTTTCAATGCGGATAAATGTAAAGTACTACATATCGGATACCTAAATGAGAAAGCAAACTATTCGATGAATGGCACTCAGCTTAAGAATGTAAACAGAGAAACCGATCTGGGAGTAACAATATCGAGTAACCTAAAACCGAGTCAACAATGTTCAGAAGTTGTTAAGAAGGCAAACAAAATAATTGGCTTTATAGGCAGGTCATTTGAGCATAAATCCAAAGAAGTTATCCTAACCCTTTACAATTCCTTAGTCCGCCCTTTTCTGGAATAATGCGTTCAATCATGGTGCCCTTATTACCAAAAAGATATAAACAAGCTAGAACGAGTTCAACGTAGAGTTACCAAAATGATACCTAGCCTAAAGAACAAACCATACGAAGAGCGTCTTAGAGAATTAAATCTATTTCCTTTAACCCAGTGCAGATTAAGAGGTGAATTAATTCAAGTGTTCAAAATCATCAAAGGCATCGACAATATGAACTGTAGTAAGTACTTCACTATCGACCAATCTAATTACACGCGAGGAAACGGTTGCAAAATTGTTGGTAAATCTTTTAACTCACACGAATCTAAGAATTTCTTCTTCAATCGAGTTGTCAACTTGTGGAATGGGCTTCCCCGAGACGTTATAGACTGCAGCACCGTTGATTCATTTAAACTCCGCTTAGACAAATATCTCGCATCAAACCCGCGACTGACTGCGTTTGTAAATGAATTACTTTATTTTATCCCCCCCTCAGTTACTAACCCATCTGTCCCCTACTAACTTCCTAATCCTGCCACGGACATTAGTTCCAGGGCAGTAGTTCCCTTTCCAATGTTCCCTTACCCACTCTAAACCACTGTTTGGACACTTGATCCTCAGTGTTTTGGAGGACAAGCAGCCTAGAAGGGTCACTAGATCTGTTGTTGCTTGATTTCCTTTGTACTCTCTCCCTCCATCCACCCTCTCTCTCTCCCTCCATCCTCCCTCTCTCTCCCTCCATCCTCCCATTCTCTCCCTCCATCCTCCCTCCATCGACCATTCACTCAGTCATAAAACTACGTGCCGAAAATTCCAATAAAAATTCAGTGCAAATCTAGATAAATTGTCATGTTGGGCCCAAATTTGGCAAATGAGTTTCAATGCGGATATATGTAAAGTACTACATGTCGGATACCTAAATGAGAAAGCAAACTATTCGATGAATGGCACTCAGCTTAAGAATGTAAACAGAGAAACCGATCTGGGAGTAACAATATCGAGTAACCTAAAACCGAGTCAACAATGTTCAGAAGTTGTTAAGAAGGCAAACAAAATAATTGGCTTTATAGGCAGGTCATTTGAGCATAAATCCAAAGAAGTTATCCTAACCCTTTACAATTCCTTAGTCCGCCCTTTTCTGGAATAATGCGTTCAATCATGGTGCCCTTATTACCAAAAAGATATAAACAAGCTAGAACGAGTTCAACGTAGAGTTACCAAAATGATACCTAGCCTTAAGAACAAACCATACGAAGAGCGTCTTAGAGAATTAAATCTATTTCCTTTAACCCAGCGCACATTAAGAGTTGACTTAATTCAAGTGTTCAAAATCATCAAAGGCATCGACAATATGAACTGTAGTAAGTACTTCACTATCGACCAATCTAATTACACGCGGGGAAACGGTTGCAAAATTATTGGTAAATCTTTTAACTCGCACGAATCTAAGAATTTCTTCTTCAATCGAGTTGTCAACTTGTGGAATGGGCTTCCCCGAAACGTTATAGACTGCATCACCGTTTATTCATTTAAACTCCGCCTAGACAAATATCTCTCATCAAACCCGCGACTGACTGCGTTTGTAAATGAATAACTTTATTTTATCCCCCCCTCAGTTACTAACCCATCTGTCCTCTACTAACTTCCTAATCCTGCCACGGACATTAGTTCCAGGGCAGTAATTCCCTTTCCAATGTTCCCTTACCCACTCTAAACCACTGTTTGGACACTTGATCCTCAGTGTTTTGGAGGACAAGCAACCTAGAAGGGTCACTAGCTCTGTTGTTGCTTGATTTCCTTTGTTTGTACTCCCTCATGTTTGACATATTCATTTTGATATTTTAAGACGTTCGATACGTTGGTTTGGCGATTTTTATACCTTTCGCCTCATTTCTCTGTCAATATTAAGACCTTTCGTGCTAACCCTTCTTCTTATACTGTCAATCTGTTCTCTCCTTTGGGCTCCTCGGACCATAAACTTATCCCTGTCACCTGCCCTATCTCTCCAGTACGGCCACCCGATTCTCCCAGCTGGCAGCGCTTGTGGCAATTTGGCGCTGCCGACTGGGAGGTTCTCCGGTAATACTTCTTTGATTTCCCATGGAATGTTTTCGCTTCAGTGGCCGGGAACCCTTGGGGAGTGCTGAACGCATTACCGAGGTAATCCTATCGGTCATGGAGGCATACATTCCATCTTCTTTCTCTCAGAATAATGCAAACAAATCTTGGGTTTACTCACGCTTGTTCTTCTGCTGTCCGCAATAAGGAGGAAGCATTCAAAAGGTACAGATGCCTTTAAACTCAAAAATCTCATTCTTCCTATGTTTCTGCCCGGAGTCAAGCCAAATCTGTTCTTCGACTTGCCAAACACTCTTTCATCATTAATAAATGCACTGAACCATCCAACTCTAGCTCCTACCAAGCTTTCTGGCATATAGCCAAAAACCTCTTCAACAATTGTTCTTCCTCGTCTTTCCCTCCCCTTTTCCACTCTGATGGCACAACCATAACTTCTTCCTCTGACAAAGCTGAACTCTTTGCTCAAACTTTTGCTAGAAACTCCACCTTGGATGATTCCGGTGCTATTCCGCCCTCTCCACCTCTCTCTCTCCTACTTATGCCTAATATCCTAATCTCTTTTAAAGATGTACTTTCTAACCTCTTTTGGCTTGATACTAAGAAGGCGTATGGTCCAGATGGTGTTCCTCCTGTTGTACTCAAAACTTTGATTCCGTGCTGACCCCCTTCCTAGGTAAACTCTTTCGTCTCTGTCTCTCCTCTAACATCTTCCCTTCTTGCTGGAAGTTTGTTCTCATTCAACCTCTCCTAAAGAAGGGTGACCACTCTCAACCATCCAACTATCGTCCAATTGCTCTCATCTCTTGTATTTCTAAAGTTTTTGAAACTATTCTTACTTTCAAATATCTTAAGCATAATCTACTCTCAGAATGCCAGTATGGCTTCGTTAAGAGTCGCTCTACTGGTGATCTTCTTTCATATCTTACTAGCTCTTGATCATCCTCCTTTCCGGACTTCAGTGAGACCTTTTATATTGCATTAGACATATCAAAGGCCTTCGATGGAGTTTGGCACAAATCTCTAATTTCTAAACTACCCTCCTTCAATTTCTATCCCTCCATATGTGCCTTTGTCTCTAATTTCCTTTCCGGTCATTCCATAGCTGTGGTTGTTGACGGCCATCGTTCACTTCCTCATCCTATTAACTCCGGTGTTCCTCAGGGATCTGTCCTATCTCCTATTATCTTTCTAATTTTCATAAATTATCTTCTCAACTATACCTCCAGTCCTATCCATTCATATGCAGACGACTTTACCTTACACTATTCAATTAGTTTCCCAGAATGCCCCAGCCAGCAAACTCTCAAAAGCAAACGTAATGAAGCCATAAAACACTTATATTTTGATCTAGCTACCATCTCCAATTAGGGCAGAGAAAACCTTGTTACCTTTAATGCTGCCAAACCCCAATTTCTTCATCTATGTCCAATCGCGCTAAGAAGTGATGACTCAATTTTTTTAACTCTCGGACCAAAGTCCCCAAATCTGGCTACCGCTGGCAACTCTCCACTTCCCCTAGGAGCCCGGTCGTTTCAAAATTTTAAACTATAGGTCTTTTGATATTCCCAATAATTGACCTACTAACAAAATTAACCTATTTATGGCCTCTAAATTGTATTAATGTTTTAGTTTGAATAAATAGAAGTAATGTTTGTTTTCAATTTCTTTATAGAATAATGAGAGTAATTAATTTACATGTGCTATCTAGCATGTTGCATTCACAGGCCCGGAGGATATTCAGCGACCATGTCAGTCATTGTCAGGATATGAGGGGAGGTGTGTCTCTTTGATTTTTTATTCACCTTTGTCTTTTAACACTTGCCTTTACATCTTCTGTTTATATATGGGTGTCCCTATGGGTTATTATCTTAATAAATAAAGCTCAATGTTTGTCTGTTTGTCAGTTACCCGACCTTTGTTACTAAACTCCTCCCACAGTTTTGGTGCCAGGTGGGAGTGTGGGGCACCGTTGGAAAGCCCAGGCTTTGGAGATGGTTTAGGCGAGTTTAGTGGAAATCAGAGACACTTTTGTTTTAATACAATTTTCGGCAGAACTTATGTAGTATACGGGAGCGAAAAAAAATCGAAAAAATGGCCGTTTGGGGCAGAAGGAGGCCTCCGATCGAAAAGGTGTATGGAACGAAAGTTATTCGCAGCTCCCCAAAATGGGGGTACGGATGAGGTCAGATCCAAAATCGGAGGTCATTTAGCGGCCGAAATCGAGGTCGCCGTTTAATGAGGCACAGGGAGGTCGAGGCCGGTGATTATGGTAGTAGTAGTATTGTGATGATTGTGGTAGTAGTGATTGATGATGGTGATTATGGTAGTAGAATTTAAACCCGGCAACGCCGGGTACCCCTCCTACTATATTATAAAAGTGAAAATTCATCGTCTGTCTATACAAATTACAAGCTGCTCTCGAGTATTCAAGTTTTCTCTCAAAATATACTGGAAACCGCTTTGTTTTTCAGGCAGACTGTTGTCCCACATACAGAATTTAATGTGGATAAAAAAAACTGTTATATATTTTATTTACGTGATTTATTGACACTCATGGTTTGAATATTACTTTGAACTGCTGGTTTTACTTTTATGAGATACTTTTATCCCAGTATTGTTGGATTAAAAAGTAATACAAACAGTAAGAGCCTTCCTCCACATTTTAATCTTGAATCTAGTGAGCGAAATACTACGAGTTTCACATTATTTCGTTCGGGTTAGTCCCAACTTGCGTAGTATTTGGTTTGCTCTCACATAATGAGAGAAATATGTTGCAACAATACTTATATATCATATTTTTGGTATTTTATCCTTCAATGCAGTTCTCCCCGGTGTGTAATAAATTAATATAGTAGAGCCTCAATTGTTGCCAGATACCACTTTCTGAACAAAAGGTACTGGGAATCGAGTCATCACTTCTTAGCGCGATTGTACCCGCCGTGAAATCCCAGAGGACTATCCCTTATTCTTCAACAATACAAAAATCAACCCTTCATCTTCTATCAGTTTTCTTGGGGTCTCTTTTTCTTTTGTTCTCTCCTGGAAGGAACATATTACCAGTCTTGCTAAGGCGGCCTCCCAGAAGCTGTGTGTGCTCAACCCCCTCAAGGGGTTGTTTACGCCTGCTTAGCTTCTTGCTCTGTACAGGGGCACAGTGCGTCCTTGTATTGACTATTGTTCACATGTGTGGGGAGGATCCTCTCACACAGCACATCTAGACAAAGTAGAAAGGAAAGCGTTTCGTGTCATTAACGCCCGTCCGCTCACCGACTCTTTGAAATCTTTCTCTCTTCGCCGCAATGTTGCATCTCTCTCGCTATTCTATCGCTACTACAATAATCATTGCTCCTCAGAGCTCTCTCAGTGCATACCACCTCCTCTACATAGTGTACGTAGTACCCGTCTTGCAACACAATCCCACCCCTACTCTGTACAACTTTCCAACTCAAAAGTGAAATGTTACTCCCAATCATTCTTCTATTCAACAGCTGAGCTATGGAACTCTCTCCCTGAATCCATATTTCCCTCATCCTATGACTTAAATTGTTTCAAACTCTGTGTCCAGACAATTTGGCTCGAACGTTCCTTGATTTTGGCCCTGTCACTCTTTTAACTCTGGGGGAGGCACTCGTCACAGGCAGTTTTGCCTTTTGTCTCCCTCATCAACATAGAAAACAACAAAAATAGGTGTACATGTTTTACTGGCGAGCGATAGTGAGCCTGTAATTTTAGTTCAAACCCTGACTGGGCAGCAGGCACCTAAAGAACTGATGTAGCAGAGCTCTCTGTAATAGGTTTGTTAGTGATGAGATCCTGGGTTGAGATAACTATTTTTAACCTGGATATAATGCAAATGTCCTGGTTTACCAAGCTGGGTAGCACGACTTCCTCGGCTTTAAAGGGAGATTTCTTCTTGAGGATTTTTGTTCTGGATCCCTTTCTCCCGCATGCTTAACCCTATTACTATTGAGATTATTATACGTTCGCCCCACTAGTTTGGCGATTTTAAGAACTTTCGCCCCATTTCTGTCAATGTTACGACCTTTTGTGCCATTTAGGTGTCGATATTCTCCTGGAGAGCGACAGCGAGCCTGTAATTTAAGAGGATCTGGCCTTTGGCCGGGACATTTTTCTACCGAAAAAATTTACACATTTATCCTGAAAGGGGGTCTAGTGGGTGTAATTCTAAGCTAGATGAAGGTCCAGGGAACAAACTAAAAACCTCCCTTTTAATGAACAGAGACACAGTGATGAGTTGAGGGACAAAGTGCACATTAGAGAATATCTTTTCTGTCTTACGTCTTTAATATTTGACGACATAGGAGAAACGCATAAGGTGAAATGGGCAATGACAATTTTGTCATATAACTAGCGAGGAAAACTTAATGTCACTGCTTTGGTGTAAGCCCACTTTTGTAACAGACTGAATGTTCCAGCAGTCATCATTACCACAGCTCAACAAAACATCAGCTTCATTAACATCAGCTTCATGAACAACATCAGCTTCATGAACAATGTCAGCTTAATGAACGACATCAGCTTCATGAACATCAGCTTCATAAACAACGTCAGCTTCATGAACGTCAGCTTCATAAACAAACGTCAGCTTCATGAAAAACGTCAGCTTCATGAACGTCAGCTTTATGAACAACATCAGCTTCATGAACAACGTCGACTTCATGAACAACGTCCGCTTCATGAACGTCATCTTCATGAACAACATCAGCTTCATGAACAACATCAGCTTCATGAACAACGTCAGGTTCATGAACAATGTCGGCTTCATGAACAACGTCGGCTTCATGAACAACATCAGCTTCATGAACAATGTCAGCTTCATGATCAACATCAGCTTCATGACCATCGTCAGCTTCATAAACAACGTCAGCTTCATGAACAACGTCAGCTTCATGAACTTGAAATGTTCACCCAACACGAGCGAATTTTGCAAATAAAAAAGTAAACAAATGTAAAATATATAAATACATTAATAGATAAATATACAATATTCATGAGTATTAAGAATATGTATGACAAACAGTATTTGGTGACAATTAATCCGTAAATTTAGGATATAGTTAGTTTAGTTAAAATAGAACTTCAGAGACTATCAACCCTACTGGAATATTTAGCCAGCACACCAAATCAAGAATAGCGTCAGGACTGGAGCCCCTTTTCGAGATATCCATTCCCTTGCTTAGGAAATATTATTAAACATTTGATTTTATCTTTGACCTTGATCTTTGGTTTATTATGGCCAATATAGTATGCACGTAAAACATTTACTAGCACAGTATATACTATCTATTCTATATCTATCTATATGCTCAGGCCCAATCCCCATTTTGGGCATAGCCGACTCAAGACAGAGCAAGAACAGGGAAAACACAAAAACAACATAAAACAACAAATAAACACAGATAAAAAACACAAACTCACACACATCCAGGTCACCCAGGAGAAGACCCAGAGACCAGGGTCACCAAGGTCGCTCCAGCACTCCCCCGGCCCCCGACCACCCGGAGAGGTTCCGATCTCGGCAGGCAGACATGCAGCGGAGCCAAAGCCACAAGCCCTCCCACCACACTTCCAGGCGCACCCTTCATATTAATCGTCTCCCCGGGCCAGGCGCCTGATGGACTATTATCTAGTCCAACTTGCGCCCGACCCCTTACTCCAAATGACCACGTGTTCACTCAACTATTCACAAGCATTCTTCATTCACTCCTGTCCACCACCACTTCCCCTGCCTGATCTATAGTCATTCCTCTATCATCCAAAGCCTTTCTTACACAGTCTCTCCATCTCAATGGGAGTCTTCCTGCCCTTCTATTTCCCCTTGTACCTGACTCACATATTCTCTTTGTAAGCCTTTCATCTCCCATTCGTTCAACATGACCATACCAGCTCAGCACCCTTCTGTCCACTCTGGCTGACAAATGTTCCTGCTGCCCCACTCTCCTACGTATCTCTTCATTCCTCAATCTGTCTCTACGAGTAACTCCACACATACTCCTCAAGCAGCTCATCTCCATCACATCCAGCCCTCTTTTCTCCTTTTTCTTCAGAGCCCATGTCTCAGCCCCATACATCACTGTTGGCACAACAATTCCTTGATACAGTGCACTTTTTACTTTCACTCCGAGATTTCTCGTCTTCCACATACTTCCCATTGCTCCGAAAACCTTCCTTCCTTCACACACTCTCTGGTTTACCTCCACTTCCATACCTCCACTCCTGCTTATCGTTCCTCCTAGATATTTAAAACACTCTACTTGTTCCAATATTTCCCCATCCAGCCTCACATCTAGATTCCCCTATGCTCTCCCCTACTACACACCATTACTTTACTTTTATTGACGTTCACCTTCAGTATATACAAATACCTAAATTGGAAAGGATTTTCTTTTCTTTTCTTTTTACTTCTAGTGACTGATTCACAGTAAACATCATATTTATATAAAGCCATGGTCATTAAACCTCTGCCTGCAGGGCTTTTAGCCCTAAGTGACCTGCATTCCCTGCACATATTCATGCATAAACAAGAGTCGGAACAAAATACAATGATATATCCGTGAGAGTACAGTAATAGAGCTTTCCAATGACACCTGCATCATGTCTGTACGACGTCTGGTTATCTTGCAACAATTTTAGAAAGATCGGCCAAAATCGCTAATAATGAGCTATTTTTTTATCTGTTTTCGATATGTGTAACTCTGCAATGGTGCAGGAGAAAACTGTCCTGTAGGTCCAACATGGTGGGCGATGGACGAAGGGGCCCTGTGTTGCCTAGACTCATTTGCCTCACTCCCATGACACATACTAACCGGATTATGGTGCCCGTCTGGTGATGGGCCCCGCAGGCAAGGGGATAATTCTTGAATATCTTTCAATGAAAAAATACAAGGTGAACCTAGCAGTTCAACCTGTGTGGATGAATACATTTATAAAGAACATTCGCCAATTAATTACTATTTGGCTTCCAAATAGTTTCCAGAAATTCCATGAGCTCTGACTGCGTTGATCTGCACAAGAGTCTTTATCAAAGCTTTCTTGCCCCATAGACTACGAGAGACTTCTTCCGAGCATTTATATTAGCCAGAATACAAGGTATTAATTTAATTTTAACCCCTTGGCTATGAAACGCCTTAATGCCAAATATAGTGGTTTATTGTAAGTCAGAATAGAGTATCATTGGCCAGAAGGAATTAACACACAGTTGATTAACTCATTAACTAAGGTAACTTCAATTTACTGTATTCTGGATAAATTCCGACGATTTCTTTCAACTTCACAAATGTACTGAAATTTGCGTAAGTATAATCTTTTGAAATGAACCAGTTATAAAACTCAGTTAACCCTTTTGTTCCACAGATACTAAACTCAACACAAATAACATAATGATAGCATGGTACTTAAAAAGTTGAACTAAACAATAACAAATTCTGCAGATGTGTTTAAACTAATGATCAGTAAGTCCTCACTAATTATCCATCCATACAAGGCAAATAGCCGTCAGGTTCAGGATCTAGCCATTAATTAACGATGATAGTGCTTGAATAGGCCCAGAACCTGCCAGCATGCCCCTCCCACCCCCACCCTTTCTCTCTCTATCTCTCTCTCTCTCTCTCTCTCAATATATCAAAGTTTCTTCAGAGTAAGCAAATATCAGTTTCAAATGAAGAATTCGTTATTAAGAGACATATAATTGTGTAGGTCTGCTTAACGTGGGTAAGATATATAAGGCATGCTGTTGAATATTACCTTCGACATTAACTGAGGTATTTACATCCTATTCATTGTACAGAGGTGAAGAGAAAGTGGAGAGCGCTTGAAATAAGGTCATCGGAAAAAATATATAAATAAAATGGATGCAATGCTATAGTTTAATTTGATAGAGAAATAAACTAAATATTGCAAAACTTAATTATTAAATACACTTTGTATATTCAGAAAAATAAATGGTTTAGTTACTAAAGATTCTGTCCTTAACCCAAGAAGTGCGTAGCTATGGTATTTGAAACGTCCCGCCAGGCGAAGGTATTTTGGTTCATTCTTGACAAAATTGTCATATTTACCATATATATCATAATTATTTATCTACAGTATATGCACCTATTTTACTTTATATATGACAATATGAACACTGAAAAGCAATAAAACAAGTGGTAACAGCAGTTAACTGGTGAAAATCGTATATTTTAGCCCCGTGGTCGTAATCTGACCCAGATCGGCGAGAGAGAGACACCCTCCCTCTCTCATGTCTCGCAAGGTACCGAGAGATGTGGAGATGCCTAAGACTGGCTTAGAGGGTTGGAGATACACTCCCCCATCCTCCCCCCTCTCTCCCAGCCATCCTCACACGAAAATACTTGATTAATATCGGGAATAATAAGGAAAATACCGGATAATTGAGGAGTAGGAAAGAGGGGGGAAGAAAGGAAATGGTGGATGGGAGCTTGGGAAACATTTAGAGGAGTGATAGGAGGTATGGGGGGAAATTATCTCACTTAATCACATATTGATTTGTTTTGAGTGCCAGTGGGGTGTTTTGAAAAACACGTTTTGTGCCTAAACTCTTAACACTTACGCTGCAGGTATATTTCTGCCTATTTCCGCCATAGTAGGGCTTATTCAGGTACTCCTGATTGATTAGGCAAGTTTCTGAATGAAATATAATGTATTCAGCCGAAAACTAGACAAAAATAGCTTCACAATGATGCTAGAATGAGCTTCATAGCTCGGTGGGTTCAACCGCAGCGCTACCATAGACTTTCGCTAAAATGAGTACTTCTCGCTAATTTCTAGCTACAATTGCCTTTGGCAGCACTGTATATCTCGTGAGACTCTGACTCAGAGCCCTCAGTGCCTCAGCTGCCTGGCTGAGAGAAGGACGTGTGGCCTGTCGCGCTCCCGTTCCCTCGAACTTGATATTACAGTTATGCAATTATATTTTGTCAGATTGCTTTAGGAAACAGTATCGCTTATGTATTTCTGGATTCATCATTTTTGCATTTCATGTATTGAACATATATATTATACATTAACTTTTAAGCTTCTAATAATTAAATTAGTCGCAAAATTACAAAATCTGAGGAGAAAGGGACTTTCAGAGCCAACTGTACAACAAAGATAATGGTAATATAACATGTAATAAGTGGTCAGCATGAAATGAAAGAAGTCCTTGCACGACAGTGTGGTAATTCTGACATAAACGTACGGGAGCGAAGCATGAACATTGTTGGAGAGACATAAACCAAGAGTGAGAGAGGTGGAAATGAGTTACTTGAGAAATTCATGCAGAGTTACATGGAGGGATAGACAGACGAATGAGGAAGTACAAAAGCGGTGTAGGCTCATGTACCAATTGTCAGGGAGAACATGGCCACGGTGAAGATATTTTTCTAGCATTGTCACTACAACAGCTCGTGACATGCCCAGGGATTGGTCAGGTATGATGCCCGTTTTCCTACCGGTGTACATAATGATGTCCTGAATGTAACCTGTTTTGCAATCACACATCACAAAGAGTTTGAAAACAAATCGATGTCATTTGGCCCAGCTCTCATCGATTACAAGGATCTAGTTGGGGATGTTGGAGGTGTTGAGTATGTGGCGTAGCTCATTGAAAACAAGTTTATTCCTTCTCATTATGTCGCATATGCCGGTTGTTGCTGGGTCAACGGTGTAAAAAAAGTAAAGGTTTGATAGAATGTCTAGAAACCTGTTCCGTGCCATTATTTTACCGAATATGTTTTTTTTTCGCACAGTGCCCATTAGGATAACGATGGCCAAGAACAGGTAAAATTCCCCCATCGTCAAGTGAGTCTAGTCAAATATGCGGGAGTATGGGGTTTCCACTCTCCCACCTGTCCTAAGCGTCTGGTAGAGGTTTGTTATCCATGCAATCTTGGTAACGATGGATAAGGGCTTCATAGTGTAAAATTGTAAAAAGAAATCACTACGCTGTGAGTCACTCGTCAGTGTGGCCACCACGCAATCCACCGTGTCCTCCCAAGTGAAAGGGTGGAGGATGGACTCTAAACTACTCCTGTCTTCCCATTCCTATTCCACTTTGTCATCGTCGACTAAGTGAGGACTGTTGTCACCGTCATCGTTGTCGCCAGTTGGAGGAAGTGTGCCTGATTGGTCTATGGAGCCTCCACGGCTGCCCTTATGCCCATACACATGCCCTCGCCCACGTGTCGCTCCAGACCCATGTTTCTCTTTTTTTGCATCATCATCCCACATACTGAAGTGGTAGGAGAGGAAGCAGGTGAGTGTGGTGTTTGTGAGGGTTGTGCTGGAGCTAATAACACCACCTCCCTCCCTCCCATACTCATCTTTGTTGGCTTGGCCCCAACACCACTTGTGTCGGATCGTCAATAATTTCCTTATCATCACTATTTCATTTATTGCATTTAGAAGGTGTTATGGGAAGACGCAGGTGAGTCTTCTGGTTAGCAAAAGAGTTAAAGTTCCTATATTATTCATGTTTGTTTACAGTGTGGGGCCTAAATTGGGAAGGCAAATCAAACATACAGTATATGTATGAACACAGAATATTGTTTTATTATAGAGAGAGCTATTCTTCAATACAGAATACAAGACACGACACAATAATGCATTATCATACAGTGATATTATATAATATATACATAAGTTACACTGTACACGTTAATCAGGTAGGCTACTTGGGACTGATGTGCTCTGCAACTTCATGTAGCACTCTGTAACAAATGTTGTAGAAAGGTAATCGTAGCACCAGGTGAGGAAGTGCAGGTCAACTGAGGAAATAATGGGTAGCCATCCTTTAGTCTACGGGTAGACAAAGTGATCAGGTGGGCGACTAGCAGGCAGCTTCCTTTCTTGTCCAGCAGAGTTCACTAGTCTAGATAGGGGGGAGGTCAGTGGGGTAGCACCATGCGGTGACACAGCCCTCTATGGGGAGAATTCTGACAATCTTCTGGGTCATCAATGGGGAGAATTATTGAGCCATGATGGCATCCAGTTGTTGTGAAGAAGACAGATATATCCTCGATGGGGAGAGTTTGGGCATTCTTCTGAGACATTAATGGGGAGATTTATGGGGAGATCCAGGGTAGGGGAAGGCAGTGTCATGCTGTGTTGGTCCAAGGTAGGGCATAGCTAGTACAAAGGAGTACAAAATAAATCAAGCAACAACAGTTCCAGTGCTTGCCCTCCAACAACACTGATAGTCAAGTGTCCAAACAATAGTTTAGAGTTGGTAAGGGAAAAATGGAAAGGGAAGACTGGGACAAATGTCCGTGGCAGGATTAGATGTTAGTAGGGGACAGTTGTTAGTAATATAATAGAGGGAAAATAAAACACACTTTATTAATTTACAACATCAGTCAGTCATGGATTTAAGGCAAGGCGTTTGTCTAGGCGAAGTTTAACTCCTTCAGACATTTAAAGTCCCAGTAAGTCCAAGGAGGCAGGAGCCCCGGTATCATTGCCACTGCCTCGCACTACACTCACAACAACACTGCGGCCGTTAGAATTAACGGAGGTGGCTGAGGTTGCCACCAACGGTTTTATCGTAAGCTAACTTATCGGACTTACTGAGCTCATATGACGAAAAATCGCGTCATAAATTTATTGGAGAGCCATGGAGATAAGTCCCTATGACGCGATCGCGTCATATGAGTTTTTGGCGCACTGGACCATATGACGCGATCGCGTCATATATGTCGGGGGGAGTTAAGAGAATCAACGGTGCTGCAGTCTATGACATCTCGGGAAAGCCCATTCAACAAGTTGACAACCCGATTGAAGAAGACATTCTTAGACTCGTGTGAGCTAAACGATTTACCAATAATTGTTCCACCGTCCCCTACCTGTCATTTGATTGGTCAATAGTGAAATATTTATTACAGTTCATATTGTCGATGCCTTTGATGATTTTGAACACTTAAATTGTGTCGCCCCTTAATCTGAGCTGGGTTAAAGGAAATAGATTTAATGTAAGGCTTTTAGACGGGGCTGTTATACCTCCGTCTCCTGGCGCCGGCATGCCCCTCCAGTTGTCTTGCCCGATTTATGGGAGCCTTTCTCCCACTCCTTCAGGGTCTGAGAAAATTCTTCTTGCCACTCCCGGGATAGTTGCTCAAAGTACTCATAATCTAGGTTGAGGAAGGCTTTCAGCTACCATAGCTACTCCCACAGTGTCTCTGTGCTTTCGCCCTGGGAACCAGTATGCGAATAGAAGTCTTTAGTGTTAGATTTGTCTTTGTATTCGGCCTCACTTGCTAGCCTAAAACATTTCATTTCTACCAATACCTCAAGATCCTTAGTTCCAAAATTCCATTGGGAGAGTTGCAAGGGCTGCGAGAGTCGATGACGGTGCATAAGAAAGGGAAAGGAGTAGGTCAATCAGAGGTCATCAGGGATTAATGTCCAGCGACTGTGATCTTGATATTCATTAACTAGGGCGCTCTTGACTGGGTTGTAACATTATGATGTTTGCTGATAATCTTAAATTATACCTTCACTTCTCCCGGCCCTTAGATCCTAGGTATGTGTTGGCGGATCTCCAGTGCGACATCGACTTACTAAATGAGATATCCTTGTCTTGGGGTCTGAATTTCTCTATTGAAAAGTGTGTACATCTAAGATTCTCCCGATCCCATGCAAACGATGGTGTCCATGACCTATACACACTAGGAGGTGTACCTATTAAACCTTCCACTTCTCACAAGGATCTGGGTGTTACAGTTGACTCTGACTTAAAATTTCTCCAACACACCAAACTAACTGTAGCTAAGGCCGGAGGAGTCACATCAAACCTACTTAAGTACACTAATTGTCGCTCTGCTCAATTTATGACCACATAATATACAAGTGATGTTCGACCTATTATTGATTTTGCTTCTCCAGTTTGGAAGACAGGATATATTGGTGATGTTAAACTCATTGAATCTGTGCAACGTAGGTGGTCCAAGCAGGTCCACGGTCTCGACCAGCTCTCCTACTCTGACAGACTCAATAACCTAGATAACTCAATGACCGGGAGCAGCGGGTCCAGCAACCCACCCGTATCCCGGATCGCTTCGGAGATCGGCCCAAAATTCTTGACGTATTTCTGACTTCCAACCCTTTTTCTTATACTGTCAATCTTTTCTCTCCTTTGGGCTCCTCCAACCATAAACTTATCTCCATCACCTGTCCTATCTTTTCAGTATGGCCATCCTATCCTCCCAGCCAGCGGCGCTTGTGGCACTTTGCCGCTGCCGACTGGAAGGCTCTCCGGCAGTACTTCTTTGATTTCCAAAGGAATGACTTCTGCTTCCGTGGCCAGGACCCTCGGAGAGTGCTGAATGCATTACCGAGGTAATCCTCTCGGGCATGGAAGCGTACATTCCATTTTCTTTCTCTCAGTCTAATGCAAACAAATTTTGGTTTACTCACGCTTGTTCTACTGCTGTCCACAACAAGGAGGAATCATTCAAACGGTACCGACACCTTAAAGCTCAAGAATCACATTCTTCCTATGTTTCTGCCCGGAATCAAGCCAAATCTGTTTTTCGACTTGCCAAGCACTCTTTCATCAATAATAAATGCAATGAACTATCCAATTCTAGCTCTTCCCAAGCTCTCTGGCATATAGCCAAAAACCTCTCCAACAAATTTTCTTCCTCGTCTTTCCCTCTCCTTTTCCACGCTGATGGCACATCGATCACTTCTTCCTCTGACAAAGCTGAACTCTTTGCTCAAACTTTTGCTAGAAACTCTACCTTGGATGATTCCGGTGCTGTTCCTCACTCTCCACCCTCCTCTCTCCTACTTATGCCTAATATCCTAATCTCTTCTGAAGATGTGCTTTCTACCCTCTCTGGGCTTAATACTAAGAAGGCGTACGCTCTGGATGGTGTTCCTCCTGTTGTACTCAAAAACTGTGCTTCGGTACTGATCCCTCTGCCTAGGCAAACTCTTTCGTCTCTCTCTCTCTTCTAACGTCTTCCCTTCTTGCTGGAATTTTGCTTTCATTCAACCTGTCCCAAAGAAGGGTGACCGCTCTCAACCCTCCAACTATCGTCCAATTGCTCGCATCTCTTGTATCTCTAAAGTTTTTGAAACTATTCTTGCTTCCAAATTTCTTAAGCATTTCTCTTCTCATAATCTGCTCTCAGATCACCAGTATGGCTTCCTTAAGGGTCGCTCTATTGGTGATCTTCTTTCATATCTTACTAACTCTTGATCATCCAACTTTCGGAACTTATGTGAGACTTTTTCTGTTACACTAGATATATCGAAGCCTTCGATCGAGTCTGGCACAAATCTTTAATTTCCAAACTACCCTCCTTCGGTTTCTATCCCTCCATCTGTGCCTTTGTCTCTAATTTCCTTTCCGGCCATTCCATAGCTGCAGTTGTGGATGGCCATCGCTCACTTCCTTATCCTATCAACTCCGGTGTTCCTCAGGGTTCTCTCCTACCTCCTATTCTCTTTCTAATTTTCATAAATAATCTTCTCAACTGTACATCCAGTCACATCCATTCATATGCAGACTACTCTACCATACACCACTCAATTAGTTTTCAAGAACGCCCCAGCCAGCAGTCCCTCAAAAACAAACGTAATGAAGCCATAAAACACCTATCTTCTGATCTAGCTACTATTTCCAATTGGGGTAGAGAAAACGTTGTTGCATTTAATGCTTCCAAGACCCAATTTATCCATCTTACTACCCGTCAGGAACCTCCAGAGGACTTTCCCTTATTCTTCAACAATACAAAAATCAATCCTTCATCTTCCTCAATATCCTTGGTGTCTCTTTTTCTTCTGCTCTCACTTGGAAGGACCATATATTACCAGTCTCGCTAAGGCAGCCTCCCAGAAGCTGGGTGTGCTCAATCGCCTCAAGGGGTTCTTTACCCCTGCACAGTTTCTTGCTCTGTATAGGGGCACAGTGCGTCCTTGTATTGAGTATTGTTCACATGTGTGGGGAGGATCATCTCACGCCTCACTCCTAGACAAAGTTGAAAGGAAATCCTTTCATATCATTAACTCCCATCCACTCATCAATTCTCTGCAATATCTCTCACTTCGCCACAATGTTGCATCTCTCTCGCTATTTCATCGCTACTAAAATAATCAGTGTTCCTCGGAGCTTTCACAGTGTATACCAACTCCTCTACGTAGGGTACGTAGTACCCGCCTTGCAACACAATCCCACCCCTACTCTGTGCAACTCTCCAATCCAAGAGTGAAACGCTATTCTCAGACTTTCTTGTATTCAACTGCTGAGCTCTGGAACTCTCTCCCAGAATCAGTCTTTCCCTCTTGCTATGACTTAAACTGCTTCAAACTCCGTGTGTCCAGGCATTTTAGCTCGAACTTCCCTTGATTTTGGCCCTGTCACTCTTTCAAATCTGGGGGAGGCACTCGCTGCAGGCAGTTATGTCTTTTGTCTCCCTCATTTACATAAGAAAAAAAAAATATGTATTCAGCTAAGGATAAACTATTAAGTTGCCATTTGATCTACTGTTACCAAATTTTCCAAGGTCTATCTTCTGTTAAACCTGATGATCTCTTTGTCCTTTCTCCCAATGTTGGCCGCACTAGAGGCCAAAGATTCAAAATTCAAGTTCAACATTCCCGGGTTGAGGCACGCTGAAGATTGCTTTCTTGCCGTGTTGTCCAACAGTGGAATTCTCTTCTTGACCATGTAGTTGATGTTCCCTCCCTTAACTCATTTAAATCCAGACTCCACGGTGCTTTGCAAGACTCTTTGTTTAATTATATAGATACTTGATATACAAATCAACCCCACCTCCATATCCCCATTGTCCCCTAAAGCTGTAAGCCCATGTTAGTCATTATCTAGTACTTCAATATTTGGACTCGTGAATTTCTTTTGAAACTAACTCATGTGTAAGGTACACTAAATCAGTAAACCATTATCGTTATTTTCTAGTGTGTTAATTTGCACATTTGACTGGCGTACCCGACTATTGTTTTAAGCCATACCCCTTCCTCCAGTCAGAATTTTGTCTGGACGCCCCACCAGGTAATATAACCAGATAATAGGAAGTGGCAGTCGGTCTGATTTCTTTTTAAGAGCTCAGTCGCCTCCTCTTCTGTGTCTGTATTGTCATCAGGGGGTAGGGGTATAGAGTACAGAAGGATAGAGAGGAAAGAAGGAAGCCACAAATCTGAAAATAGCGAGCCACGCGTTCGAGAGATGGCAGCACGGTCGCAAACGAAAATCGGAGGGTCCCCATTAACCCCTTATCGGCAGCGCTCGACTTAAGTCGTGCACCAATTTGCAGCAAGTTAGGAGCATTATTAAGGCTTTTAAAGGGTTAAAATCTAGTGCAAATGGCCATGAGCGCAGCGGGCCAGACAGCCGACTCCCAGGGCTTACCACCGCCCATTAACTCATGTTCCCTGTGTTCTCGAGAGGCCGGCAGTGTAGACAGTAGTGAGCATAGCTGGGAAAAATATACCGCTATACGCTAAACTCCCATGTTCGTGGCACCACTGCAAGAGAACCACGAGTGCTACGTAGCTCGTTCTGGTCTCATTTTGAAGCTTTTAGCGCCTAGTTTTTTGCTGAATACATTTCTTTTCATGCAGATACTTGATTTATCATTCAGGAGGGCCTGAATATGTCCAAATGAGCCCAAAATACCCCACTAGACAAGGGTTAATTTGTAATAATCCCTACCTTGCATAATAACGCTATTAATAATCAATTCTACACTATTCAGAGACTCTATAGACATGACCGAGTTAAATAGACATAAGTAGAGGCTACTGTAAAGGCCAGATCATCGTGAACTTGTCGTCATTATGAGGAGGTTCACAGCCACTTCTCTTCTACCCCCACCATTGTTGTTGTGAGAGTGGGGAGTTGCCAACGTCAAACATGCTGGGCCAAAATATCCCTAGGTGTCATAAGTATAACCATAGACTACAGTAGATCAGGGGCCGGATACTAAAAACTATTTAGGACATCCTATCTCATCCTATCTCACTTAGGAAGCCCTAACTGCTCCAGTACGCATAAGACGGCATATTCAAAACAGTTAAGACGGCATACTCAGAAGCTGTGGGCAGCCATTTTTTGAAAAGTTAGGATGTCCTGACTTAGGGTAGGTCGGGGGCTACTCTAACTCGACTTAGGACACACAACAGCGGAAAATTAGTCGATAGTAGGAGCCGTTATTTAGGGTGTACTTCCAAACATTGGCCGAGCCTCGGCGTGGAAAAATATGGCCGACCTCAAAGTGACTCTAGCCTATTTTAATCGTCATTTAAGGAAGCTATGGAAATAACTGGTGTAATTAATGGTTACAACGTGACATTTTATAATGGAACTAGTGGTCTTATACCGTTTTGGTCGCCTTTTAAGGCTTGAGAGAATGTAGCCTATGTAAACAACCTAATAAAATGATGCACACTCCACCTTGAGCCACATACAAGATTTTGTAAAAATTGGAATGGAAACTTTTATTCCTCATCAAAAGTACAGTAAAATATCTAATTCACCTAAATGGTTTGACCATAATTGTGCTAGAGTAACTGAACAAAAAGCAATAGCCTACAATGCATACACAAGATCAAAAACACATGAAGCCTTTAATTACTTTAGAAACATCAGAAATCATGCCAAAACTGTATTAAACCTAACTAAATCAAACTTTCTCCACAAGCAGGCAAATAAACTTCTAAATAATCCAAATGATAACAAAATATTTTGGTCTACTCTTAACTCATTCAAATCCAACTTCACTACTGCTTCATCCATTCCACCATTAAAATCTCCGACTGGCAATCTTGTAAGTGACCCACGAGGTAAAGCTAACCTTCTTGCAGATATTTTCTCCACCAACTCAACCTTAGATGAAATAAATCAAGATGTCCCTGTACTTAATTTTAATTCACCTGAAATTCCCGCACTTAAGATCCACACCAGACATGTCAAAACTATTTTGCAGAATCTCTCAGTAGATAAGGCTCCTGGTCCAGATGAAATTCCTCCAATAGTACTTAAGAATTGCTCCTTGGTGCTCGCTCCTGTATTGGCAAAATTTTTCCGTCTGTGTACTCATACCTCATGCTTCCCAGTACCCTAGAAAGAAGCAAACATCCATCCAGTTCCTAAAAAAGGTGCCTCTTCAGATCCATCAAACTACAGACCAATAGCTATAACTTCCACTCTTGGCAAAGTTTTTGAAATTATATTAAATAATCACATAATTAAGCATCTGGAGAATAATAAATTAATCAGTGATAGGCAATATGGTTTTAGACGATGTCGATCAACTGCAGACATTCTTTGCCTTCTTACGCATCAAATCAACCAAGCTACAGACCAACATGGTGAAACACATACAATAGCACTGGATATATCAAAGGCATTTGATAGAGTCTGGCATCAATCCTTATTGTCGAAGATGTCACACTACGGCCTTGCATCATTAGTTCCACTAATTTCTTCTTATCTTCATAACAGAAAAATACGTGTAATGGTAGATGGCCTTTATTCTCAATTTCACTCAATAAATGCTGGTGTTCCCCAGGGATCAGTTTTGGCCCCAACTCTGTTCCTCATTCATATCAATGATCTCATATCTACCACTCATAATCCAATACATTCCTACGCAGATGACTCAACACTCCACAGTTCCTTCACATTTACCAATTCTTTCACCCAACCCGATCTTATAAATTCAAAAATAAACACTGCAATTTCTCTGAACCAGGACCTTTCTAGAATTAATGAATGGGGACAAGAGAATCTAGTTTCCTTTAATGCACAGAAAACCAAGTACATTCAATTTTCTAACCGACAGAATCTCACTGACTCCCATATATTTTTTAATGATGTAAATATTCCCACTTCCCCTAGTATTGACATTCTCGGTGTAACATTAACTACTAACTTGAGCTGGACACATTATGTTAGAAGCATTGCTAAGAATGCCTCTAAAAAACTGGGACTCCTGTACAGAGTTCGAGAATTCTTCACTGACGAGCAGTTGGCCGTAATATATAAAAGTCATGTGCGCTCTCAGATGGATTACTGTTCACCTCTGTGGTGTGGAAGTGGAGTGGTTGCATTGAGGCAGTTGGACAAAATTCAAAATAAAGCTATTAGATTAATCAATAACCCTGCAATCACACAGGACCTTCCTACATTAGCCATACGAAGAAACGTTGCATCCCTTGCATTATTCTACAGATATTTTCACAGCAATTGTTCCGAGGAACTTGCTTCAATTGTGCCGCCTCTCCACATCTTTCCCCGTAGAACTAGGGCAGCTGAGAGCGCCCATGAATTTACACTTTCTCCTCCACAATGCAGAACTTCTGCTTATCAGAATTCATTTATCCCCAGAGCTACTACTCTTTGGAATTCACTTCCCTCGAATTGCTTTCCACAAACTTACAATCAACAAATATTTAAATCCAGTTGTTACAAAAATTTTATGAATGGAGGATGCCTTTAGGCACATGGACCTTTTTGTTTTATCTGTGTTTTTCCTTCCTCCGTTCATTGTCTCTTAAAAAAAAAAAAAAAAAAAAAACTCTCCAAACTTATGTTTCTGTGATTTTACTTGATTAACCCTTTCAATAATGGAATTAATTGTGTAATATGTACTCAATATACTGGATTAAGGGGCTCATAACCTTTTTGACGTAGCATAAACTATTGGTAACTTCACACACTGGGGTTTCGGCCTTTTGGGTGGTGGATATTGAGTTTAGCTTAGGTCAAATTAGGCTTGGATTTTATATATTTTTTAATTTACAATCTTTACTTAGCCTACCTTATACGATTCTAATAATGAGTTAGTTGTTTCATTATGCAATTGCATGCATGTTTATCCATTTTCCAAGAATATTAAAATACAACCCTACTAGCCTAGTCGGGAGGACTATAGACTATGAAGATCGGGAAATGTGGTATTAAAAAAAACAAATATAAATATTATATACAGCATGGTTTCTAGGCCTAGAGAAACTTGTTGATACATTTAATTTTATTTATGGAGAGATTAGTTAGTGAGGGGGCTTTGCCCCCCTCGCCCCCCATGACTCAATGTCATCCTCATATTTGTTGTTCTATGTGAATGAGGGAGACAAAAGGCATAACTGCCTGCAGCGAGTGCCTCCCCCAGATTACAAAGAGTGACAGGGCCGAAATCAAGGGACGTTCGAGCTAAAATGCCTGGACACACAGAGTTTAATAATAATAATAATAATTTAAGTCATTGTAAGAGGGAAAGACTGATTCTGGGAGAGAGTTCCGGAGCTCAGCAGTTGAATAGAAGAAAGTATGAGAATAACGTTTCACTCTTGAGATGGAGAGTTGCACAGAGTATGGTTGGGATTGTGTTGCAAGGCAGGTACTACGTACCCTACGTAGAGGAGGTGGACTACACTGGGAAAGCTCCGAGGAACACTGATTATTGTAGTAGCGAGAGAGATGCAACATTGCGGCGAAGAGAGAGAGATTGCAGAGAGTTGGTGAGTGGCCTGGAGTTAATTATACAAAAAACTTTCCTTTCTACTTTATCTAGGAGTGCGGTGTGAGAGGATCCTCCCCACACATGTGAACAATACTCAATACAAGGACGCACTGTGCCCCTGTACAGAGCAAAAAGCTGCACAGGGGTAAAGAACCCCTTGAGGCAGTTGAGCACACCCAGCTTCTGGGAGGCTGCCTTAGCGAGACTGGTAATATGGTCTTTCCAAGTGAGAGCAGAAGAAAAAGAGACACCGAGAACATTGAGGGAAGATGAAGGGTTGATTTTTGTATTGTTGAAGAATATGGGATAGTCCTCTGGAGGTTCCTGACAGGTAGTAAGATGGATAAATTGAGTTTTGGAAGCATTAAATGCAACAAGGTTTTCTCTACCCCAATTGGAAATAGTAGGTAGATCAGAAGATAAGCATTTTATGGCTTCATTATGTTTACTTTTGAGGGATTGCTGGCTGGGGCGTTCTTGAAAACTAATTGAGTGGTGTAAAGTAAAGTCGTCTGCCTATGAATGGATGGGACTGGATGTACAGTTGAGATGATCATTTATGAAAATTAGAAAGAGAATAGGAGATAGGACAGAACCCTGAGGAACACCTGAGTTGATAGGATGAGGAAATGAGCGATGGCCGTCCACAACCGCAGCTATGGAACGGCCGGAAAGGAAATTAGAGACAAAGGCACAGATGGAGGGACAGAAACCGAAGGAGGGCAGTTTGGATATTAAAGATTTGTGCCAGACTCTATCGAAGGCCTTTGATATGTCTAGTGCAACAGAAAAAGTCTCACCGAAGTCCTGAAAGTTGGATGACCAAGAGTTAGTAAGATATGAAAGAAAATCACCAGTAGAGCAACCCTTAAGGAAGCCATACTGGCGATCTGAGTGCAGATTATAAGAAGAGAAATGCTTAAGAAATTTGGAAGCAAGAATAGTTTCAAAAACTTTAGAGATAAAAGAGATGAGAGCAATTAGACAATAGTTGGAGGGTTGCGAGCGGTCACCCTTCTTTGGGACAGGTTGAATGAGAGCAAACTTCAAGCAAGGAGGAAAGACGTTAGAGGAGAGACAGAGATGGAAGAGTGTGCCTGGGCAGGGGGTCAGCACGGAAGCACAGTTTTTAAGTACAACAGGAGGAACACCGTCCGGACCGTAGTCTTCTTAGTATTAAGCCCAGGGAGGGTAGAAAGTACATTTTTAGAAGAGATTAGGATATTGGGCATAAGTAGGAGAGAGGGGGGTGGAGAGGGAGGAATAGCACTGGAATCATCCAAGGTAGAGTTTCTGGCAAAAGTTTGAGCAAAGAGTTCAGCTTTGTCAGAGGAAGAAGTGATGGTTGTGCCATCAGCGTGGCAAAGGGGAAGGAAAGACGAGGAAGAAAAGTTGTTGGAGAGGTTTTTGGATAGATGCCAGAAAGCTTGGGAAGAGCTAGAGTTGGATAGTTCATTGCATTTATTATTGATGAAAGAGTGCTTGGCAAGTCGAAGAACAGATTTGGCTTGATTCCGGGCAGAAACATAAGAAGAATGAAATTCTTGAGTTTTAAGGCGTCGGTACCATTTGAATGCTTCCTCCTTGTTGCGGACAGCAGTAGAACAAGCGTGAGTAAACCAAGATTTGTTTTGCATTAGACTGAGAGAAAGAAAATGGAATGTACGCTTCCATGCCCGAGAGGATTGCCTCGGTAATGCGTTCAGCACTCTCCGAGGGTCCTCGGCCACGGAAGCAGAAGTTATTCCATGGGAAATCAAAGAAATACTGCCGGAGAGCCTCCCAGTCGGCAGCGCCAAAGTGCCACAGGCGCCGCCGGCTGGGAGGATAAAATGGCCGTACTGAAGAGATAGGACAGGTGACGGAGATAAGATTATGGTCGGAGGAGCCCAAAGGAGAGAAAAGATTGACAGTATAAGAAGAAGGGTTAGAAGTCAGATATAAGTCAAGAATGTTGGGCCGATCTCCAAAGCGCTCCGGGATACGGGTGGGTTGCTGGACCAGTTGCTCTAGGTCATTTATGATAGAAAAAACATAGGCTTGTTCACCAGGTGGGTCAGTAGAGTGAGAGGAGAGCCATTGGCGGTGGTGAACGTTGAAATCTCCTAAGATGGAGACTTCAGAGAAGGGAGAGATAGATAGAATGTGTTCCACTTTAGAGTTTAGATAGTCTAAGAATTTGGGAAAGTCAGTAGAGCTAGGGGAAAGATAGACAGCACAGAAATATTTAGTATGAGAATGACAGGATAGTTTGATCCATAAAGTTGAGAATTCAGAGGAGTCGAAATCGGGATAACGAGAGTAAGTGAGTTTGTTGTGTACGTATGCACAACATCCGCCTTTGGCTTTGAAACTAGGATAGAGAAAGTAGGAGGATACAGAGAAGGGGCTGCTGGCAGTTGCTTCAGACACCTGAGTTTCAGTGAGGAAAAGAAGATCAGGTCTGGAGGAGGAAAGATGGTGTTCGATAGAGTGAAAATTAGAGGAAAGGCCGCGAATATTGAAGAAGTTGATAGTAAGACTGACAGGCCGTGGTCTAGAGTGTTTAGAGTGGTCGTCAGGGGAAGGTCGGGCATGTGTCGGGGTATTTATGGTCCCCCCCCCCCCCCCCCCCTGGGGACTCCGAGGCTGGGCCTGTGTTCATCATTTAATAATTTTAATAATAATGAAGGAGGAAGTGTGGTGGGCATGTTATTAAGTGTAGTGAAGTAGATAGGAGGAGGAGGGCTTTGTGAGAGCATGCTGGACTACTCTCAGTGTAAGTGAGGCACAAAGGGAATTAGTAAGAGAGGCCAAGCAAATTAAACAGGACTTCCAGCGATTCCTTATCAAATGCCCACAGCCTCTCCCGGGTATAGCCCTGTTCGATTGGTGCCTACAATCTACCCCCATTCTCCCTATTAGACCTATAGGCCTATATTACCAGCAGGGGCAAATAACAGTAGTCAAACTAGACGCAAATGTAACTGCGAGTGTGCGACTATGTAAAGAAAGCGGGCGGTACACCCGCTAACACAACTTTTACCAAAAAAAACTAACCTAGGCTAACTTAGCCTACTTTAACCTACCCTAGGTAAGGATGGTGGAATTTGGGCGTATCGCATGCCTTGATTAGACTACTCCCATACTCAAGATCACGTCCCCGTCTAGTTTGACTGCAGTGGAAAACAAGAATAGGTTAAGGGAGCGGGGGGGGGGGGGGGGGGGGGGTTGGCTCCCCTCACTCCCCATGTCTTATTATCATCATAATATAACCATCAGGGGGCAAAATACTCCTTCCCCTACCCTAACCTAGTGACAAACTATAAATGGGACTTCTAGGAAAATATCCTATCCTAACTTAATCTTGACTAGGCCTAGCCTAATATGCTGCAAACTACTGTACACAAATGGAGTTCATGGGAAAATATAACATAGCAGAATCTAATAGCCTATAGACCTACTATAAACAATGTAAATGGGCCTTTGTTAGGGGTTAAATATAGGATATTGCACGATTTATTATATATATATATATATACTGTAGAAACATAAACACAAAATAAGGTAATATAACAGCTGGGTAGCTCTCTCTGCCACAGTGGCGTTTGTTTATTTTGATCAGCTGATATTAATGTCCCGTGATTGGTTGATCCACCCAAACAATGGGATATAAGGAGCCCCGTGATTGGCTGAACAACATAGGGCACCCTAGATGATTTAGGACAATTCAGGAGTTCCTAACCATTTAGGAACAGGATAGGACATCCTAAATTGTGTTTGAGTATACAACTTAAGACACAAGATAAGTTGTCCTAACCTGTTCATATCTTAGGGAGCCCTAAGTCAGTTAGGAAGTCTTAAGTGCCCTAAGTTAGGACACTTTTGAGTATCCGGCCCCTGGACTGGACACGAAAATGGAACTTTGCAGTAAGGGACCCACAATCGGAGATCAAACCCCCAAGTTTGAACCTCGAAACCGCGAAAATATCACATTTTCGCGGTTTCGAGGTTCGAACTTGGAGGTTCGTTCTCCGATTTTGGGTCCCTTACTGCAATGTTCCATTTTCGTTTCCAGTCCAGATCTACTGTAGTCTATGGTATAACCTATGAACGTAATTCGTGAAATGTCTTGTTTTAGTGCAACTTTATAAATTAACATCTACATAACATGTAACTAATAATATATATTCAAAATGACATTGTAATTCTTGTTGTGATGCTTGTAGTCATACAGTTTACATCATATACCGGTATAAGTATTGTTTATATTGTATATGTATTTCTAATAATTTGTTCTTGTTTTTTAATATCTAATTTATTTTAAATAATTTACAAGTGTTTTTACCAACATTAAAGCACTCTTAAAGACGTTCCCTCTTTAATCTGTTGCGCCCCTCTTTTTGCGGAATTTCACTTAACTTTGGTAACACTGCAGACAAAACAAGCGCACAGATAACAAGGAGTATTTAATAAGGAAAAACAACTGAGGTGTTTTGGTTGTATGCCCTACAACAGTGCTGCCACCAAATCCCTAGGACGCGCGGAAAAATAACCGTGTGACGTCACGCTTTAAGCTCTATCCTTCTGTACTCTCTGGGTAGGGGTGTCATTGAAATGGCTCAGGTCCAGCTCTCGTAGGTGCACTTCCCTTGTGTAGGTGGCCACGAAGTCTTGGAATTTGGAGTTTTTAGGGACCCAGATCTCGCTCCTCTCCTAGACAATCGTCTGGGCAACTGTAGGTTCTTGAGCTGAGGGTAGTGGGGGAGTGGGGAACATAATCTGGTCTAGTCCCACACTAATATATTGACTAATGCCATCTTACTCATATAGCATAATGTTCAGTGAATAGACAAAGCTTGGCTAATTTTCTTAATAATGAACAGAGCTTGTTTGTAAACTACTATACATTACTGCTGAAAATAGATGATCTCCACCCTCAAGCACGTAACCACTGATGAAATGGACTAGGGGGGGAGGAGAGAGGGGAGAGGAAGGAGTTAAGCAGTGTGTTTCTCTGCGGAGCTATATATACAGTATTATCACTCCTAATGTTTTGTAGTTAATGATAATTGCTTTTATGTTGGTATTAAGAGAGGAAGGTGAAATGCTAAGCATCATTTAATATGGCAAGGGTGTATTAGCCCCCTTTTTATTTGCCCGGACGGTTGCATGCCACATACCACATGTCATCGTGATGCCGTCGTGTCACTGTCTTAACACACACGTTGCACACTTGTGACGTGTTCACATCACCTTCAGCTGTCCTCGTGGCACCATCTGTTGGGGTCATATTCAATTGAGACCGTAACTCGTCATTAACCACTAGACTGCGGCCAGACTCTTAAGAGGTTCTACTGGGCGAATGCGGCCAGACTCTGAAGATCCAAGGCCTAAAGCAAACCTTTTAAAACACCCCAGTGGCACTCAAAACAAAGCAATTTGTGTTTAGGCGAGATAATTCCCGTTCATTCCTTCCTACCACTCCTACACATGTGTCCCAATCCCCCTTTCCCCCCCCCCCCCTTTTTTTTCCCCCTCCTCAATTATCAGGTATTTTCTCTATTATTCCCGATATTTATCAAGTATTTTCATGCTAGGACGGGTGGGAGAAAGAGGGGTGGTGGAGGAGTGTATCTCCGACCTTCAAAGTCAGTCTGAGAGCTCCCCTTGTCTCTCAGTACTATCCGAGACAAGAGAGAGGGAGGGTGTTTGTCTCTCACCGCTCAAGGTCAGATTACAACCGCGGGGCTAACAAATGCGATTTTCACCAGCCAATTGCTGTTACTACTTGTTTTATTGCTTTCCAATGTTCATATGTTCATATTAAAAGTAAAATAGGCGCATATGGATAAGTATTAATTATATATATGGTAAATTGATGGTTTTAGTCAGGAATGAATCAGAATACCTTCGCATGGCGGGCACTTTCAAATACCATAGCTGCGCAGTTTAGAGGTTAATGTTATGCCGTTGTTGCGCCGTCATATACCGTCTCTTTACTGTCGCCTTACCGAGGTTGTGTGGTTGTTAGTCATTTTTCAAACGTAATCCACCCACCGCATGCAACTACTTAAGCCATCATGGTCCCTCACAACGGTTTTTGCATATGTGTGAAATACCATTTACTCTTCAATGACACACAAGTCGACCCTTCGTCCTCTCTTAATGTTCTTGGTGTCTCCTTTCCTCTGACCTTTTTTGGAAAGACCGTTACCACTTTTGCAAAACAAAATTCTTTCCTGTTTTGACTCTATCGTACCTTTAATTTAGTTATCTGTAACTGTTCCACTTCCACTTTATTATTATTGTTTTGTATTTATTTATTTATTATATGTTTATTTATATACTTTTTACGAGAGGGGGCAATCGTTACAGACAGTTTCGACTTATTTTTTTCCTTCTTATACATAGCATCATCTTAACATATACAAAATTATATATTACAAGATAGTACACAATTAATAACCTAATGCAAGATATAAAACTGTTGCATTGACTAGTATCAAAAAAACATTGTAGGAAATTCAGTATTATTCAATGTATAATATTTATATATACTAAGTATTCTCATATACTGTTGTTGCCAGGGTCCACACATTGTAGATGGCATCATCTCCATGCAGCCATTTCCTTTCAACTAATTTACTTGATTACTTCTTTGATGTCACTAAACACATTCCTAGTTCTTACTGCTCTTGCTTGTCCCTATACGTTAGTATATACAGAATAATTTAGCTTATTTCTAACCTCCATAACTTCATTGAATATTTGTTGCTATTCAATGTGTTTTCACTCACCCTACATTCATTGGTTCACTTAGTGATGTTACATATTTCTTGACAATCAAATATATCCAGGTATCCCGCTCATCATACTCCTGCCACCCAGTCTTTGATCATGGTCTCTCCCTCTCAGGCCGCCACTTTCCTTTGCTCTTGTCTCATTAACGTTATGTGTAATAACAATACAGCTGCCTAAAGCCGGTATCACACGAGAGCTTTTATAGTCAACATTCGATAATCAACATTTTTCTGGCAACATTTCGGAAATATTTTGCACCGGTATCGGAGACTAGACTGATGATAGATGAATTTAAGTGACCGAAATATTCTAAATGTTGACCTCATAAGCTGACAGATCAGTGTTGAGGATAAATGTTGAGTGAAAAAGCGCTCGTGTGATACCGGGTTAAAGCGCTGTGATAGTATTTTAATTTGTGCGATTCCAGGTATATTGTATGTTGATGCATTAATTCATATATATACATACTGTAATAGCTATTCATACTATTAAACTTCGAACATTTAAATGATGTTGAAATAGCTATATTCAATGGGTTAATATTATTGTTTTCATAATTCCGTCACGTTTGTTTTCATATTTGTGTGTTACTATGATTTCTGTTTGCTCACTCGCCCTACCGCCGTTACTATGGGTCCAATCGGAACGAAACGATCATTTTTGGAACGAGGAACTCTCCGTCTCCCCATAGAAGTCTATCCTGAATGAAGTGAGGGAGTGTGGAGGGTGGGAGGAGGTGAGGAAGAGAGGCTACTTTTTGATCTATTTCCCGGGCGCGTTCGGATGCGTTCGCTTTGTCCTGACTTCGGCCTCACGCCCGTCTATTATTCCTTCGGTAAGCACTCTTATTTTCTCTTGTTTCTCCTTATTTCTGTATTCTCTGTATTCTCTCTCTCTCTCTCTCTCTCTCTCTCTCTCTCTCTCTCTCTCTCTCTCTCTCTCTCTCTCTCACCCCTACTCTGTGCAACTCTCCAACTCAAGAGTGAAACAATATTCCCAATATTTCTTATATTCAACAGCTGAGCACTGGAACTCTCTCCCTGAATCCATTTTCCCCTCATCCTATGACTTACATTGCCTCAAATTCCGTGTGTCCAGGCAATTTGGCTCGAACATTCCTTGATTTTGACCCTGTCACTCTTTCAACTCTGGGGGAGGCACTCGTCACAGGCAGTTCTGCCTTTTGTCTCCCTCATCCACATTCGGCCGGGAAATTTTTCTACCGAAAAATGTACAGATTTATCTTGAAAGGGGGTCAAGGGGGTTTAATTTTAAGCTTGATGGAGGTCTAGGGAATAAACTAAATACCTCCCCTTAACCAATTATGTACCGGTGATGCCCTTTTCATTTATTCTGGCAACTATTAGACGATTCTATTTAGCTTAGGAATGACGTCTACCCATTAAAAGACGACTTACAGACCACCTCGATTAACCCTTTCAGCTACCATATATCTTAACCCTTTCAGCTACCATATTAACCCTTTCAGCTACCATATATCTTAACCAATTCAGCTACCATATAACCATTTCAGCTACCATATTAACCCTTTCAGCTACCATATATCTATATATAGGGCAGGTAAAAAATGTCTTGCTACAGTCGTAAAACAGTCTGATGTTGTTCTCATAATGTTCTTCTCTATCGGTTGTTTGTCGACATCTCATCGGTTAAGTTCGGTTAATTATCGTAAAGCATTCCAATGTCATTCGGAACTGTGTCTGATGATTCGGGTATGGTCGAAAATCATTCTTTGCATAACGAGTGTAAGTTAGATTCATGTTCGGTAGTTGTTCGAGATTTTGTCGTAGGTCGTTCTTGACTATCGGATATTATTCTGAACTCGTTCGGGCCATGTTCGTAATCTTCAAATTTCGGGAGAGTCTCGGCTGTATTCGGTAAAAATGTGCAAGTCATCCTATTCGGGAACTTGTCCTCCAACGTTCGGGCTCTGTATGACGCGGGCTTTAATGAGTCACTAACATTACAACTTCCCGGGCCAGGCAATTTCCGGGTCAGGCGCGAAGTTATATATTGCAACTGAGTATTTAGCATGTACGAGCCTCCACCTGTGTTAGAGAACGAGGCGGAACAAACATAATTTACTCTAACACAAGTTGTTTATAATTAATATATATGCACACACTAAAAACGACAACATATTGTAGTAGTAAAGTAAAAATTAGTTCGCACGGTTTATGGCATGTTTGAGGCAGCCACACAACAACTTATTTCCACTAGGCTAGACGATGATAATGTGTCACAAATTCCAACTGAACAGTATTCATATTACAGGTACAAACCAATAATGATTGCCTGATAATTACTACAATCAAACTTCCAGTATCAAACTGCTATATTGCTAGTCTATATAAATGCATCAATGAATGTTCAAAGTACGTTTGAATTACAACGTGTTTCAATTTATCGGTCTTTAAACACTGACATATTTACAGTTTCTCAAAACCTTTAAATGTTGGAACGTACAGCATATAGGTATAAAACCCAGTATTCAAAACCAATATTTAGCAAATATAATTCTTATTATCAAGTGTGTGTGTGTGTGTATTTATCTAATTGTATTTTACAGGATAGAGATTACTCTTGTAGTGTCCCGTCAGCCTTTAACCCGTGGAGCCCCAGCGACGCATCTGACGCGTCGGCTATGTATGTAACGCACAGCCCCAGCGACTCGCCTAGCGCGTCACCCTTATAGCTCCAGTCGTAAGGCTCAGAATGGCTCTAGATTTATATGGGAACTACTTTGGGAACCGGCGGACTAATTCCAAAACTTTTTGTCCATACGCGTGCGCGCGCGGGGACGGGAGAGGGCACCCGCCTTCCCACACCTCATGGTCAGTTTTCCGCGTACCCTCTCGAGTGAAACACCATGTCTCGACGTTCTAGTGCCCGCCATAGCTGCTCCTGCAGTACAAGGAGGTCATAGATATACTGTACGACACTGAGAGCCCTGATAGTGACACTGACTCGGCATTGGACGAGTCTGGGGACGAGTATGCCCCTTCGCAAGCCGAAATAAGAGAGCTAGAGGAAGAGCTTGCTCAGATTCCTGTCAGGCGGCGAAGGCGTCCGTCACAAAGACAGCAAGGGGCAAGTGCACCTCCCCGCCGCCCACTTTCCCAAGACCCCATTGAATCCTCAGAAAGTGGGAAAGAGGTTGTTGTTCCAGATGAACCTGCTGACCCTCAAAATTACGTTCGTGTACCTGGGGAAGAACGAAGGGGATTGAAGAGAAGAAGGGTCGAGTCTGGGAGTGAAGAGGAGGTACCCCCACAACCCCGCCTGCCTTCTCCCCCACCTCGCAAAATCTCCCCACTCAAGAAAAATACCCCGGAGAGGTTCTATGGCCGTCATAAACATAGTGACGAACAACAACCTGGTGATGGAGAAATGGAACAACGTGGTGATGGACAAAGGAAACAACGTGGTGCGAGACAAGGGCAGTCACGTGACCCAAAACGCTCCCTCTTCCCTCCCGACCCAGAGCACGCGGGGGGGGGGATGAGTCACCACCACCACCACTACCACCACACTCTCCGCCTCGCCATTCTTCCCCCCCACTATCAACTTCCGGCTCCATCCCGTACACCCCCCCACGAATGTCTCCCTCACCTGAACCAGGCCCCTCCGGCGCCACTGCATTATTACCTGCCTCTCCACAACGCCCCGACCTGCCCCAACGCCCTGCAAGCACATGACGTGGGCGTGTCATATCTCGCGGGCGTGCCACCCGCGGCCGAATGCAGAAGGTGAGGCAAATAAGACGCCCCAGCAACGACTCGAGCTCTAGATCTAGCTCTCGATCAAGTTCGAGGTCTAGCTCCAGACCCAGGTCCACCTCCCGCCCAAGCCACCCACGCTCCACCCGCACCCGCCCGACCCGCCCCGGTGCCCCTGACGATGACCCTGATGAGCCCGATGCCCCATCTAGCGACGACGAAGGCGCTGATAGGTGGGATTGGGTGGATGGGGAGAACTATCTACCAGGACAATACCACTTTGTGGGGGCAGCTGAAGCCGGCCCTACCATGCCCAATCGTGGACCTGACACCACAAGACTGGGTGTTTTTCTGCAGTTCTTCACTGCCAACCTTGTCGCCTTGATTGTTGACCAGACGAACTGGTACAACTATTATTTTATGGCAGGGAAGGAGCAGAAGAGGAACTCGGCACGTCTCTCATGGGTGGATTTGTCTTCCGATGAGTTCTACGCATTCCTGGCACTGGTCATCCTGATGGGGGTCACCAAGAAGACGTCTCTCAGGAAGTACTGGTCATGTGATCCCCTCATCGCAACCCCCTTCTTTGGGAAAGTCATGAGCAGGAATAGATTCACGGCAATCATGGGAAACCTGCACTTTATTGATAGCCTGGCAAGCCACACCAGGAACCAGGAACGCCCCAGGAATACCAAAGACCCGATGGAGAGGATAAGACCCATATTTGAATACCTGAAAACTAAGTTTGCAGCCTCCTTCAAACTTCACCAAAACTAATCATTGATGAGAGTCTGGTGCTGTGGAGGGGGAATATTGGCATCCGACAGTACATCCCCAGCAAACGCCACCGTTATGGCCTGAAACTGTTCGTGATGTGCGACTGCAAAACTGGGTACATCCAGGACATCATCCTCTACATGGGCAAGGTCACTGAACTGGTGGAGGAGAGGATATATGGGATATCTGGGGCCGTTGTCATCACCATGTTGGAGGGATATTTGGACAGGGGCCACATCTTGTACCTCGACAACTGGTACACCAGCCCTTCCCTTGCCAAATTCCTGTACAGCAGAAACACTGGCGTCTGTGGCACCGTCAGGAGGAATCGTGTGTACATGCCAGAGCTACCCGAAAGGCGGGAGAAGGGCTCCATCATCCACCTCCAGGCAAATAATATTTTGATGCTCTCATGGATGGACAATCGTGACGTCAATGTCCTCACCAGTATCCACCTGCCCCGCTTAGAGGACACCAAACGCCGTGATAGAGCCACAGGTGAGGCGGTCAAAAAACCAGTTGCAATCGTTGATTACAACATCAACATGCGGCTGGTTGACAAGTCAGACTCTGTCATATCGTCGGTCGAGTGTGCCAGGAAGACGATGAGGTGGTATAAAAAACTATTTTTCCACCTACTCGACCTCACCCTCTACAACTGCCACATCCAATATCATGAAATCACAGGTGAAGTTAAGACGATGGAGTCGTACTGCATCGAACTTGCACGGGAGCTTTTGTACTTCTTCAGGGATGGTCCACGCCGCCAGTAACGCCCCGCAGCTCGTTTTCAAGCACCAGAAGGCCCCGCCAGACTGACACAACGCCACTTTTGCGATTTTGTCCCGGCCAACGAAGGAATCCCCAACCCACGCAGACGGTGTCATGTGTGTCGCAAGACAGGCAGACGCACACCCAAACGGAAAGACACCCGGACTTGGTGTCAAGAATGTGGTGTGGGACTGTGTTTTCCCACCTGCTTCAGGGATTATCACATCCTCGAGCACTTCTAACTGTTCAAAGTGTTCAAAGACTGCAAGAAAAGACGCTATAATGTAATACTAACAGTGTATATAAAAGACGCAAACAGTGAATATAAAACAGTGTGTATATATATATAATTTACAAGTGCAAAGTACCGAACAATATAAAACACTAAGTAAATTCTAAACTTATAAAACTCTGTGCAAATAATTATAAGAATACGAGACAATAAGTGCGTAAAACAATGTATATACACCTCATAATCTTAGGTAAAATAATGAACAAGTACAAATAATTCAATGAAAAGGAGAGACAGTGTGACCTTGAGTGAAAGTGACAGCCAGACAGAGAAAGAAAGAGGGAAGGGTGCTGTGGAATGTGGGTCACTCGGTCCCCTGTCTGGCCGTGTGTTCGTACGTGCGTTTTGTTATTGTCCAGAGCAAAGATGGCCGCCCAAGATGGCCGCCATCACCATGGCAACGGGGACGCTAACACTCGTACGCACTTGTAATACTTGAATGAAGGCACTTATCACACTACAACTTCAGTTATATTGACATTATGTGATATACAAAGACATTCTATGAACTCTGAAGCGCAATTTATGTCCGAGAGGTGCTAAATAAGTCATGCTGCCTGGCGGCTGGCAACTGGCTGCTGGCGCGGGAGATTTGAAGTGGCGCTGAAGCTGGGGACCCCCACCACCTCTCAGGACCCCCAAATGGCCTAGGTAAGTACTTTTTTCACATTTCTTCATGTCTGTCATTACTTTCTAACACATTCTGATATATTTACCAAAACAAAAAAAATCCAAAAAATTGCCCGGGTTCTGGTGCGCAAAAATAAAAAAAACGGCCGGGGCGGTACGGGTTAACTTATCATATTTTACTTTAAAAACTTGAATACTCTTCGCACACGCTAGGTCGTTTGGTAACTCTTTCCTAGCTCTCCTCCTCAACATTATATAGTTATGTCCTCTCGTCCTCCCCATCGCTGGCAATACAAAGTCTGTCTGATCAATATAGTCCTTTCCGTGAACACACCTGAATAAAGCTATCATGTCTCCCCTCTCCCTTCTCTGTTCAAGTGAGGGAAACCCCAGGTGACACAGCCGGTCTTCATATTGTAAGTTATTTAACCCTGGCACCGATCTTGTTATCACTCACTGAATTTTATCGAGCTTACTAATGTGTTTTTTCATGTGTTGATTCCATACACCCGCTGCATACTCCAGGCTAGGCCTAAAAACTGTGTTATTAACATCTTCGCCATGTCTTCATTTTTTAATTAAAACGCTACCCTACTATTAGCCCACCAGGAATATGCTCTCTTTACCAAGTTGTTGATGTGGTTACTGGGATCTAACCACTTATTAACTACAACCCCCTAAGTTTGTTTCCTTTTCTGACTTTTGCAACCTTATGCTGCCCATACTGTACTCCCCATGGGGTCTTCCCTGGCCATCTACCATCTCCATCACGTGCCATTCATCAATGTTGGACTTCATTTTCCACACTCGGCTCCATTCATACAGCTTATTGATGTATTTGGAGTATTTTACAGCAATTGTTATCAATTACTGCCCTCACTAATCTTAAGTCATCGACGAACATGTTAGTATAGCTGCTAGTTCCAAGAGGCAGATCATTTATAAAAAACTGAAAACATCACTGGGGCCAACACTGAGCCCTGTGGCACTTCATTTGTCACATCACTCCATGATGAATATTTCCCTCTTATTACGGTTCTCACCTTTCTTCCAGTCAAAAAATCCTTCATCCATTTTAAGAGTCCACCAGTGATTCCCCCACACATTTCAATTTTAAATAGAAGCCTTTCATGGGGTACCTTATCAAAAACCTTTTATAAATCTAAAAATGCACAATCTGCCCATCCGTCTCTTTCTTGTATTATTTCAATCATTCTGTCATAGAAGCTCGGCAAATTAGCCACACACGCCCTATTCGACCTTAAATCAAACTGACTGTCCGATGATAAATTATTTTTCTCGAGGAGACAAATCCAAAATGTTCTGATCAATCTCTCGAGCAGTTTTGCTACAACACTAGTCAATGACGCGGGTCTGTAGTTATTTGCATCTTTTGTCAGTCCTTTTTTGTCTATCGGTACGATATTAGCAGCCTTCCACACTTCAGGTAGCTTGCCTTGGGACAAAAGCTGTGTAAACATTTGTTATGGAAAAGCTTAGTTCCACTGAACATTCACTTAACATCCACCCTGAAATCTGATCCGGCCCCATAGCCTTTCTTTTATTTAGGTCTAACATGCAGTCTCTTACTCCACTTTGTCTTATTATAATATAGTTCATGAGCATGACTGGTCTCTGTATTGAATTCCTGTAAGCATCATCACCATCATCATTTTCTTGAACAAACACTGATTGCACAAATTTGTTAATAGCCTCACCTATATCTTCTTCCTCCTCAAATATTTCTCCATTGTGTACGATCCTTTGGATCTTTTCCTTCACTTTAGTGTTTATATGTATGAACACATATAATATGTTGGAACCTTTTTTGTTCTTCATAACCACCCCTCTCTCAAAATCTTTCTCCTCCTGTCTCCTAACTTTGGTCTAGCATTCAACAGCATTCGCAGGGATGTCTTCCTCTGTGCAGATCAAGAGCACATCCCCACTCTGTGCCCTCTACTTTGGCAGGCTTATTCCAAACCTTCAATTCTGATTTTCGGCGAGACGGCAATCCCATCAGCGACCTGGTTACAGCAGGGAGATCCAGTTGGTCCTGCTCTTTTCTCACTTGGGGTGGACGCAGCAGCTAACAAAGCTAGGTCAGAATTGAATGTTCGGTACCTGGACGATGCTACCTTGGGTGGGTCTGTAGAGAATGTCCTAACCGATCTAAACTACATCATAATTTACCTCGGCCAGGCTAGGCTAGAGATAAATGACACCAAATGTGAACTTGTCCTCCTCCATCACGCACGTGAAGAAAGGGAACACACTCAGGTCCAATTCCGAGACGCATTGCCAGGTGTAAGGATCCTTCAGGAGTACCAGCAAACCTTCGGTTTCCCAGTTACTCTTGCAGCAATCCCACCAGCACTTCAAGGTAAAAAGGAGGAGCTTCAACGTCTTGTGAGCCGCTTAATACACATCGATGCCCACTCAGTTCTGGCCCTTCTCAAGAACTGCTTCTCCATCCTAAAGCTCCATTACCTTTTGTGCACATCGATGACTTACACGAACAAGAATTAGACAACATAATTCAAGAAGCAGTGACCAGGATCACAAATGTGGAATTTCAAGATCGGACCTGGGCACAAGCCACTTTCCCTGTCCGCCCCAGGGGCCTGGGGATACGGAGAGCCACGGATATTGCCTCCCCTCTCTTTATCTCTTCCCTTATCGTAACCAACGACCTTGCAGTGTCCATCCTTTCTTCTTAACCCGGAATGACACTTGATGAGGACGTAGCAGAAGTGATTAACACCTGCAAGGAAAGTACAGAAGCAGGGGAGGAGCCTCAGGATACCTACAGGAGCAAGCAAAAAGCGTGGGATACCATCTCAGCGAAGAAAACACAAGAAAGTCTCCTAACCAATGCGGACCAGGTTGCTAAAGCACGCCTCCAGGCAGCCACTCGTTCGGAGAGTGGCTTGTGGTTACATGCTATCCCCATCCCACCTCTTGGAACTCACTTGGATGCTGAAGTGCTCCGGGTTGCCATCGCGCTCAGAGTGGGTGCATCAGTTTGTCACCAACACACTTGCAAGTGTGGTACATTGATGGATGCTTAAGGTTACCATGCCTTGTCATGTAGTCACAGCGCAGGCCGCCTGTCAAGACGCTCAGCACTAAATGATGTCATAAAACGGGCCCTGCAGAATGGTAACCATGCATTAACCTATGAACCTTATGGACTTATCAGAGAAGACGGAAAACTGCCAGATGGGATGACCCCTTTCCTTTACAAAAATGGCCGGTGCATCGTGTGGGATGCGTCATGGACTCCTGTGTTGACACTTTCTCAATAACCATCATCTCTAGAAGCACCAACGAAGCAGGTGAAACCGCCCGGATAGCAGAAAGTAGAAAGCGAGAAAATATCAAGTCATCGCCAGAAGTCATCAGTTCGAGCCTATGGCACTCGAAACTTCAGGAGTCTTCAGCCCTACCACCTTCAATATGATAAATTAAATAGGCCGCAAAAACAGAGAAGTTTCAGGAGAACCCCGGGAGACCCTCTGTCAAGCAAAGACTAAGGATGGCTATCCTCCGGGGCAATGCCACCAGCATCATGAATTCAATACGACTGGGCCATGCCACTGTGTGTGAGGCCCGGGCAGGAGTGGTGTATCCGTAGTCTTTCCACGGTAGGGTGTAAAAATATACATTATTTGTATTCTACATGTTGTTTGATGTACATACATTAATGGAGATGTGTCGGATGGTTGAAAGCCACAGTTGCTTGCGCGTTTGGGGCTAGCAACACGTATTTTGAAAAGCATGTATCCATCATATAATTAACTTTCTCTCACTTCACTCACTCACCCCTGTAATTTACCGGAGGATAACAGGTTTTTCACAATACATAGACGGAGATCTTTAAAAAAAATTAAAAAAATCTTGCTATTGTATGCCTCCTGTAAGATTGATCACTCTTGTGTCTTCTATAGCGTTACCCATGTGCAGTGAGTGGAAAGGGAGTGGGCGTTAACTCAATTCAATGTAGCATCTGTCGATGTTGGGTACACCATGGGAGTAAGCGCTGTAGTAGAATAAAGGGACCCCTGCCGAAGGATAAGTCAGAAATAGAGAAATTTGAGTGCGTAGTGTGCAAAGGCGAGCTTGTGTTAAGTGATGGTCCTGTGGCTGTGAATTTGGAAATGAGTCTTTGGAGCTGGTGAACAAGTTTTGTTACCTAGGAGATACCATCTCTGCCGGTGGTGGGGCCGAGGCTGCCACTGTTGCTAGAATTAGGTGTGGCTGGGGGAAGTTCAGAGAACTGATGCCAATCCTGACCATGAAAAGAATGCCTCTCCCCCTGAAGGGAAAGGTGTATGCCTCATGTGTTAGAAGTGCAATGACGTATGCCTCAGAAACATGGGCCGTTAAAGTAGAGGATGTCAACAGAATGGAACGTAATGAGATGATGATGGATGTGTGGGGCCAGGCTACAGGATAGAATAACAAATGTTGAGCTGAGGAGACGTTTAAGTATAAAGAGTTTTAGCGAGGTGATGCGTACAAGTAGACGGGGATGGTATGGACATGTGGAGAGAATGGATGAACACAATTGGGTGACAAAATGCAGGTCTGTGATTGTGGAGGGAGCTGCACCAAGGGTTGGACCGAGGAAAACCTGGGATCGAACTATATGCGCCGATCTCAAATCCAACAACTTGACAAGTGAAGCAGCCCTTAACAGGGTTGCGTAAAACGCCACCATTAGGACAAGAGACTGAAGCTGCACGTATGTGTGGAACAATCAGTCTTAAAATGTTATGTATGTATGTATAACTTATCACATTCCACTTTAGCTTGATAACATCTAGCACCAAACTTATCCTTCTTTGCTTTAGGGATATCCTTGGCTTTTGGTATGTATTTTTCAGTAAACTTTTTTGCAAATGGCACAGAAGGCTTCGTATTGCTCATTAATATCATTTGTTCAATACTTTATCCTCCCAATTAATGTTTTGGAAAAACTCCCGCAATTGGTCGTATCTTCCTCTGGGATAATCCAGCAGTGTGTGTGTGTGTGTTACTCAGTTACTTGTTCGTCAAGGGGAATCCACGCAATGCGAGCTAAGCTCATTATTATCGCGCCTCCTTAACTGGGAATGTATTGCGTGAAATGCATGTTAAGTGTTTTATGTACTGTTGGAATGGCTGTGGATGTGTGTGTAGTCTGTATTTTAGCCAATTGGCGACATTGGAAATGAAGGCTTAGGGTGGATCTGTATGGTACCATTCTCACTATAGACGGTACCGTCTCGCCCGAAGGCTTAGGTAGCCATCAGCTTAGGTGAACCATATGATACCCATCTCGCCTTGTACCATTTTTGCCAACCCCAGATGGGACGTCACAACGTCGTCCACTTATTCCAGGTACCTATTTACAGCTAGGTGAACTGAGGCTAACACATGAAAGGAGACAAGCCCAATTTGTCTCCGCCCGACCGGGGATTGAACCCCCGACCCCTCGTGTGTGAGACGAGAGCTCTACCTACTAGGCTACGGGCTGTGTGTGTATGTGTGTGTGTGTGTGTGTGTGTGTGAATAATAAAATTACAATAAAAATAGTAATACTAACAACAACTATTTGTTTAGAATTGCAGCCAGAGGCCTAAAATGTGCATGTGAGAAATACATATAGTTTTACTGACATATATAATTACAATAATAATGTAAGCTTAAAAATATGTGTACCGTGCTGTATGTATGAACAGTACATGTGCATGTTCATACCCATACATGCATAATATCAGTACGTATACAGTATCTATGTCTCTATCCTAGACAAACAGTAAACATAGTCATACGAGATATGTCAGCTCTATCCTAGCTAATCAGTAAACATGGTAAGTAAATCAACTCACAAGCATTTAGCAAACCATTTCAAAATATGTAGGTATTATATCAACTCGAAAATCATCTGTAAGCCTAGCACACAATATGTAACTGGTCAAGTAGCTTATATGCAATTTCTTGCTTTTGCCCTAGTTATAAGTTAATATAAGTTAGAGTTAATCTACAAACTGTTCCTCTCTACATTTTCAGCCAACAGCTGTAATTATCAATAAACCGTTTATTATTATTATTATTATTATTATTATATACGGCACATACAAACAAATGTATCAATATACATACACACACACACATAATAATGTATATATTTACAGAAACATAATTGAATATGTACAGGTACTAACACTATTTGTGAGCTCTTACGATGTCCTTTATGCAAATATATCCATTCAGATTGATGTTCAGATCAAATCAACTATCTATTAATAATTACATATGTTGTATGTATTAATATTAGGTGACCGGTCAACTCAACCAGTAGACCATTTCAACCAGTAGCTCTCAACCAGTACCAAATCAACCAATACGGTTAGGTTAGGTTAGGTTAGGTTAGTACTATATTTTGGCACTGGTTTGGTTGGTCTGGGTTAATTTGGCACTGGTTGAGAGCTACTGGTTGAAATGGTCTACTGGTTGAGATGACATGGAACCGTATTATTATATAGCTTATTAGATCTGAGAATCAATCCAAATATTGCAGGAACTTACGAACTGTTGTCAATTGTTGAATATATATGTATACATAAATACATACATACCGGGTATATATATAATCCCAGCCGGTTTCGAACCTCTGACATTCAGAATGAGTGTCCAAGCTTTTAATCCACTACACCACGGCGTGATCATGTCGTGGTTTAGTGGATGGCTTGGCTTGGCCACTTGTTTTGAATGTCGGAGGTGCGAGACCGGCTGGGAGTATATAAACAATTATTAGCTCATGTGTATTTGTTTGATATACTTTATATATATATACCGGGTATATATATATATATATATATATATTCTGACATACGGAGCCCTGTATGTTTATTTAAGAGTTAGAATTCAGAGTTGAAGAAGTGCCAAATTACTCAGGCGGCGAAGCAGACTAGCGAGCGAACCAGCGAGTGGGAAACCAGCTCGGCCGCATACCAGCAAACAAGCCTTCACACCTGCGTGCGTCATAGGGGACCCTGCAAACTACTTCGATGACCCAACGCTATGACATGATCGATGCCAGGAAACTCCATTGGACCACGCACCTGCTACGCAACTCGAGGAGCTGTGATTGGGGCGCGCACCATCCCTCGCCTCCTGATTCGTTCCTACACCATCATTGTTTAGTATATAAGACCCGAGTAGTGGGCATTCAAATCAGTCTCATTTGGTGTTGAGAAGGTGAACTTGCAGCTGGAGGAAGACGGGGTGAAGTATTATAATGGGATTGTGACTGTCAGTCAGATTATATAAGTGTGTGTTAAGTGTGTTCGGTGTAAACACTTACGTTATGTTGGTTAGTGAAATATGTGATTGGGAATTAACGTTAACGCTACTATTATGTAGTTAACTATTTTAGTTGACTGACTTGGGGACTAAAGCAACTCTTCAAGTAATTGGGTTATGATAAAAGTAATATTATTGTTCTATATTAAGACTTACGAGTTCTTTCATTTTCTTTTAATTAAGCTTACATTGCTTAACGGTGCTTAGTACGGTGATACTATTGTCTCTTATTAGTAATACCGCCTTAGACTAACATGGCTGTTTTAATGTTACTTCTAGTGATTTCCTAAGCTGAAGAAAATTCTTTTAGCTCCAAAATATTATTTTTGCTTTTCATATTATTTGAGTGAGACCTGAATCGAATCTATGAAAAGATCCTGTAACTTAATGTACTCATAATCAAACCTCAATGTTACGTGGTTAAGAAATACATTTAACTAATTATTAAATATATATCTAACTTTTTATGTGACTTTGATATTAATCCTGATGATAATAATAATATAATACTATTAACGTAAGACAAGAACCAAGAATAATAACTACATTAAATATAAATAAAAGGACATATAAGAAAACTATCTATTCATTTCAAAAAGGGTAAGAGACAGAAATATTCTTACTTTAATATTTATCTTTCAAGACTTTTTATAGAATTAATAGTCCTTCTTTAGATATAACTTCTTCGGTTCATAACCATAGCCTACTAAGCTTCGGTTAAATAATAATTCTTTATAAATACTACATGACTTTAATTATTTTCAGTATTTTTTCATAATTAAAGAGTATCAGTCAATAAAGGATACCAAGTCCTAAGATCCAAAAGGAGAGGAAGAAACAACAGGAAATAATGTTATTAGATTTTACTTTTGTTTTGCCTTCAGCTGACTGATACCTTAATATATATCTCTGTGCTATCTAGATTCATCAAGTTAACCACTTGAGGATCAAGATACGTAACAGAAGAGTGGCAACCTCGCCAGGATTCGTTTCATACAGTTTCACTCAGTTTCATTACCGTTTCACTACTTAAAAATCAAATATTAATCATGCCTGATCTAATTAATGAAGAAGATGCTCAAGTTTTCATAGAATCAGACCCCCCAGCCCCTGATATTGACCGTCTGTCAAAATCCGAACTGAAAGTGCTTGCCTCACATCTCCAATTAACTGTTTCAAACATGTCCAAAGTAGAGGTGGCTCAGACCATAAAAACCCACCTGTTCCCTGTAGAAGGCGGGGAGGGAGACGGAGCAGTTGGTGGGATCCCGAGTCAACCTAGCCAACTTGATGAACAATTACCACCTGGTTTGACCGGTGATCAATTATTCGAACTAGAATTAGCCAAAATAAAATATCGTACGGCTAAACTAAATGCCGATACACATGCTCCCTTACTTGCTCCCCCTCTGGGATTAACTATGACCTGTGTCATTCCACCTTTCACTGAGGATAATGTGCAGGATTTCTTTGTTTTGTTTGAGGAAGTTGCTGGAGGTATGAAGTGGACAAGAGATCAATGGCCTTTTATGTTACAAACTGTTTTGACAGGGCAGGCTCGAGCCACGTATTTGTCAGAAGTAGCAGAGGTTAGGCAGGATTATGACAATCTCAAAGAAGCTATCCTAAAAACCTATCAATTGCAGCCTGAGGCTTACAGGCAATCTTTCCGTAAAAACCAGAAGAAAGTAGAAGAAACCCATAAGGTATTTGTCAGGACCATGACTAAAACTTTCAATCATTGGGTCAAGAGTAAGAAATTCACAAGCTACAACGATCTCAAGGAGTTGGTCCTGTTAGAAAATTTCCTATGGAAAATTGATTCTTCTGTAGCCTATCATTTAAGGGGGAAAAAGGTAGAGTGTCTTGCCGACGCCGCTGACATGGCTGACACATACGTGCTCAACAACAAATTTCGTGGAAAGAAACCCTACGATAATTCTAGTTCTAATTTTAAGTATCCCAATCACAAATCTGACAGACCCAGTCACAAGCCTGTAACGTCTTCCCCAGCTAGCCAAAATAGAATTGTTCCCCCAACTAAAAATGCGACTCAGGGCAATGGTAACAGAGGTGGGATCCAAAGTAATAGTAATGCTCAAAGAGGGAACGTTCCCGTATCCCCTAAAGTATGTACTTTTTGTGGCAAGAGAGGCCACCTAGCTTATCAGTGCTGGACCAAGGAGAGAACAGAGAGATCGGGGAAGACAGTTGCCGCCGTATCTCAAACTCCATATGTGCCTTTAATGCAGGACTCCCATAAGAAGGAGTACCTAGCACCAAAAGTTCCTTTAATACAGGACTCCCGACAGAAGGAGTACCTAGCAGCTAACGTAAATCATCTAGACAGGGGTGTAGTAGCATGTGTGGTGCAACCCACTAGGGTTAAGCCAATAATAATTTCACCATCAGTGCAGGACAGTTACCGTCCCTTTATTTCATCTGGCAACGTGAGATTAAATGGTTGTATGCATGAGGTAAAAATTCTGAGAGACACAGGTTCTACTATCACCCTCATGGTGAATCCTTACAGTGAGTACCCACCTGGCGAACCAGTTATAATGAGAGGTGCTGGAGGCCAATTATATGCATACTTGGTAAAAGACGAAATTGAATGTGAGTTACTACAGGGTGAGGCCACCATAGCTTTGTGTAGGTCCCAAGATATCCCTGTGCCCGGGGAAACACTCCTTTTGGGGAATGATGTAGCAGGTGAGAAGGTCCTACCAGGCCCCATTTTGTCACTTTCCCCTGTTAACGAGCCACTAACCGGTGAGCTCGAAAAGGAGATGCCAACAGTTTTCCCTGTGTATGCTGTCACACGTTCAATGTCTCAAGTAGCAGTTCCCTCAGACAGAAATGTACCGAATGTAAGAGTTGATGAAAGGGATGATGAGTGTGAATGACGCTCCAACTGTGCCTGATGATGTGACTGAGGTGGATTTATCTGACACTTTTATGGCTCATCTTGACCCCAACGATGACCATGAAATCCCTCCAAATTGTCCTAGTGGCCTGGTAGAGCTACAGAAAGATGATAGAGAATGCAAGGAGTTAGCTGCCAGGGCCGTGAGTGAAGAGGAATGTGAGAAGGAGGGTGGTGAATGTTTCTACCTCAAAGGAGGAGTATTGCGGCGTAGATGGAGATACCCACACAGACCAATTGATGACGGGGCCTGGGACGTCCATCAAGTAGTAGTCCCCAAACCTTGTCGTAGAGATATCTTGGAAATGGCCCATTGTATACCATTGGCAGGACAGCTAGGTGTGAGAAAAACTCTAGACAGAATCAGAGCCCACTTTCACTGACCAGGAATGCGTGCAGATGTAGTGGAGTTTTGTAGAGTGTGTCACACTTGCCAGATGACAGGAAAACCCAATCAGAAGGTGCCTGTACATCCTCTGGTGCCCTTGCCCGTCTTCGAGAATCCTTTTACTCGGGTGGTAGTGGACATTGTAGGCCCATTGCCTAAGACTTCCCAAGGTAAAAATTATTTATTAGCTATTATGGACATGGCAACTCGCTACCCAGAGGCTATACCCTTAAGGACTACCTCTGCTCCAACTGTCATCAAGGAACTGCTCAAATCCTTCACCAGAATGGGTTTCCCCCATGAGGTGCAAAGTGATCAAGGTACTAATTTTACCTCTAACATTTTCCAGCAGTCCCTGAAGGAGTTGAGTATCGAGCATGTTAAGTCTAGCACCTACCACCCAGAGAGTCAAGGGGTTCTCGAACGATATCATCAGACATTAAAAGGAATGTTGCATAAATATTGTACAGAGACCGGAGTTGAGTGGGATAAGGGGGTACCTTTTCTTTTATTTGCTACTCGTGAGGTTCCAACTGAATCCCTGGGTTTTTCCCCTAATGAGCTAGTTTTCGGTCACCAGGTAAGAGGTCCTTTGCAACTATTGCAGGATAGCCTAGTTGGCCAGGAGGGGAACCAAAACCTCCTCAAGTATGTTTCAGATTTCAAAACCCGGCTGAGATCCTCATGTGAGTTTGCAGCTCAAAACTTGACAGTGGCTAAAAGCTCCATGAAGAACTGGTATGACAGACAAGCCCGTGAGAGGGAGTTTCAGCCCGGTGATTAGGTTTTGGTCCTGCTCCCCCTTTTTGGCCAACCTTTATCTGCCAAGTTCAGGGGCCCATATAAGATCATTCAGAGGGTGAGCATTACCGATTATCTAGTAACTACCCCAGACAGGAGAAAGCCCACGCAAGTATTCCATATAAATATGTTGAAACCGTACCATAGGTCCCCTGATTCCTCTCCTCCAGATTCTCCCACTGTGGCAGTGAATGTCAGGACCTGTGGACAGCCTGGTGCGGACAAAGTCTTCAGTTCTCTTACTGACCCGCAACAGACTGTTCCAGAGCCTGAAGGTATCCATGCAGACTTTGACTTGTCATGTAGCCTATCCAACTTTCAGTATAACTCAGTAGCTTGGGGGGAATTACCATCTAAACTATGTCATCTTCCCTCTGATCAAGCGAACCAACTAATCTCTGTTTTATCTCAGTCTCCCAGTGTTTTCCGTGATACTCCAGGGCTCACTTCTTTGGTCGTGCACGACATCGATGTAGGGGATGCAACTCACATTAAACTATCCCCCTACCGTGTCTCACCACAACGCAGGAGTATACTGCAGGTCGAGCTTGACTTTATGTTATCAAACGAGCTGATCACAAGGGCCTTAAGCCAGTGGAGTAGTCCGGTCATACTTGTGCCAAAGCCAGACGGGAGCCATAGGTTATGTATGGACTATAGGCAAGTTAATGCTGTCACAAAGAACGATAACTACCCACTGCCACGGATCGACGACTGCATTGACCAGATTGGTACAGCAACCTATATCAGCAAGATTGACTTAATGAAGGGATATTGGCAAGTAGCTCTCACCCCTAGAGCGAGGGAAATATCATGCTTTGTAGTCAACAATCAAGCCTTCTGCTATAACGTAATGCCCAACGGCTTGAAAAACGCTCCAGCTACATTCCAGCGCTTCATGAATTTGGTGACTGAATGGGTACCTGGATGCGTTGTCTACATCGATGATATTCTTATCTTTTCACAGTCATGGGAGGAGCATCTTTACCAACTTAGATTGCTGTTCTTAAATCTTGCTGATGCCAATCTGGTGGTTAATCTTAAGAAATGCACCTTTGTAAAGAGTACTGTCCATTGTCTAGGATATACGGTAGGTCAGGGGCAGGTTGCACCTCCTCAAGCAAAGGTAGAGTCTATTCTAGAATTTCCAACTCCTAGCACTAAGAAACATATCCAAAGGTACCTAGGCATGATTGGTTATTATAGGCGTTTCATCTTAAACTTTTCTAGGTTGACAGCTCCCCTGACAGATCTTCTCCGTAAGGATGTGAAGTTTGAGTGGTCCTCTGAATGTGAGGAGGCCTTTAATGCTACCAAATACATTTTATCTAATTATCCTGTACTCTGAGCTTCTGATTTTAACAGATCTTTTCCCCTAGCAGTGGATGCGAGCAATACCGGGGTTGGTGCAGTGTTGCTACAGGAAGACGACTGTGAAGTATTGCATCCGGTGTGCTATTTTAGTAAAAAATTTAATTCTGCTCAACGTAACTATTCAGTCATTGAGAAGGAGCTGCTAGCATTAATTTTATCCCTACAATACTTTGCTGTCTATGTGCAATCTGCCTCTGGTGCCATCACTGTGTATACTGACCATCACCCCTTAAATTTTTTGCATAAGTTCCAAAATAAAAATCAACGACTGACCAGGTGGAGTTTGTTGCTGCAGGAATACTCCCTGGATGTCAAACATATTAAGGGGGTCCAGAACGTGCTAGCCGATTGCCTATCACGTATCTATTAAAAGATTGAATTTACCAGGCTGGCCCCATACAGCAGTAAGATTAATTTAATGAGAGGATTTTGGCAATTAGCTCTCCCTTGTAGCGAGGTAAATATCATGCTTTAGTAGTGCGCTTTCAAGCCTTCAGCTGTGAGATGCCTTGCAGTTCGAATAACGCTCAAGCTACGTTCCGGCTATGTTCTGATGTGGTACCTGGAGATGTTGCCTACTTTGGGTGATATCCTTATTATATCCTCATTATAATCTTGCTGTTGCCAATCTGGTGGTGAATCTATTTATGTATTATGTTTCATATTATGTACTATACTCCTTATACTCTTTTCTAGGGGGGAGGTCTGACATACGGAGCCCTGTATGTTTATTTAAGAGTTAGAATTCAGAGTTGAAAGAGTGCCAAATTACCCAGGCGGCGAAGCAGACTAGCGAGCGAACCAGCGAGTGGGAAAGGAAACCAGCTCGTCCGCATACCAGCAAACAAGCCTTCACACCTGCCCGCGTCATAGGGGACCCTGCAAACTACTTTGATGACCCGACGCTATGACGATGATCGACGCCAGGAGACTCCATTGGACCACGCACCTGCTACGCAACTCGAGGAGCTGTGATTGGGGCGCGCACCATCCCTCGCCTCCTGATTCGTTCCTACACCATCATTGTTTAGTATATAAGACCCGAGTAGTGGGCATTCAAATCAGTCTCATTTGGAGTTGGGAAGGTGAACTTGCAGCTGGAGGAAGACGGGGTGAAGTATTATAATGGGATTGTGACTGTCAGTCAGATTATATAAGTGTGTGTTAAGTGTGTTCGGTGTAAACACTTACGGTAAGTTGGTTAGTGAAATATGTGATTGGGAATTAACGTTAACGCTACTATTATGTAGTTAACTATTTTAGTTGACTGACTTGTGGACTAAAGCAACTCTTCAAGTAATTGGGTTATGATAAAAGTAATATTATTGTTCTATATTAAGACTTACGAGTTCTTTCATTTTCTTTTAATTAAGCTACATTGCTTAACGGTGCTTAGTACGGTGATACTATTGTCTCTTATTAGTAATATCGCCTTAGACTAACATGGCTGCTTTAATGTTACTTCTAGTGATTTCCTAAGCTGAAGAAAATTATTTTAGCTTCAAAATATTATTTTTGCTTTTCATATTATTTGAGTGAGACCTGAATCGAATCTATGAAGCGATCCTGTAACTTAATGTACTCATAATCAAACTTCAATGTTACGTGGTTAAGAAATACATTTAACTAATTATTAAATATATATCTAACTTTTTATGTGACTTTGATATTAATCCTGATGATAATAATAATATAATACTATTAACGTAAGACAAGAACCAAGAATAACTACATTAAATATAAATAAAAGGACATATAAGAAAACTATCTATTCATTTCAAAAAGGGTAAGAGACAGAAATATTCTTACTTTAATATTTATCTTTCAAGACTTTTTATAGAATTAATAGTCCTTCTTTAGATATAACTTCTTCGGTTCATAACCATAGCCTACTAAGCTTCGGTTAAATAATAATTCTTTATAAATACTACATGACTTTAATTAGTTTCAGTATTTTTCATAATTAAAGAGTATCAGTCAATAAAGGATACCAAGTCCTAAGATCCAAAAGGAGAGGAAGCAACAACAGGAAATAATGTTATTAGATTTTACTTTTGTTTTGCCTTCAGCTGACTGATACCTTAATATATATCTCTGTGCTATCTAGATTCATCAAGTTAACCAATTGAGGATCAAGATACGTAACAATATATATATATATATATATATATATATATATATATATATATATATATATGCTGTATACATATATATATATATATATATACTGTATATATATATAGTAGAAGGGTAAGGAGGAAAAGGGCGCTTGGAAACATCTAATTTATTTATTTTTCAAATTTTCGGCAAACGTCTCGCAGCCATCATCAGGAAAACCCAAGATCCCTATTAAAAGAAAATATACCTGTAGAAAGTCAACAACAATGGGACCACGAATGTAATTATTCAATTTAAAAAAAATTTAATTATTCAGAAATCTATATTATATTTCCAAAATAATTCTTATCTAATACACAATCCTTGTACGAAAACCTGCAGCAGCTACATAAGCACAGCAGAAACAACAACTCAGTGCAAAACTGTTAACAATCTCAAGCTAGAAATAAGGACTGATTCAAATTATCTATAATGACTGAATAAGTACACAAAATTGAAAGTTTCATATGTAAATTCTTAATTAATACAAATATAACTCTAATATTATTAACAACGCAAACACTGAAGACTGAAAACAATCGCTTAACATTGACAGAACATAACCTCAGCTTAAGTTCATATATGCAAAGCTAAGTTAGTCTAACATAGACGCTAAATCCTAAATTAATAGCAAGATGCTTTAAATACTAAATAAGCACCGCTAATTGTATACAACAATTTATAAGAAAAGTTATAATTGACAGTTTATAAAAGAAAATATCATACGACAGTTTATATTAAATGTAACACCTCAGTAATATCAAATATCAAGGTAAAACGATTTTATAATTATATTCTACAAAATTTATCTCCTCAGTAAAATTATATACGTAAACCCTTACGTTAATATTGTAAACAACTTATATCAACAACGCTAATAAAAAAATTACTTCTTTGACAATATTGTACACAAACAAACGAAATCATCAAGAATGGACTATATACTAGCCCTTATTAAACTTCTTCAGTCAGCCCATTAATTATATAAGTCCCTAATCGAAATAATACATAGCAAAAAACACATATATATATAAATAATCAGCAGGCTTACCATATATGACAAGGAACCAACCCAAGAACAACCAGTCAGTACAGAAGTCACCAATGCACTGAACCAAAGATGAATAAAAATGACAGAGAAATGAGATTATGAGAAACAAGTAAACCTTTGAACCACCTATAAACTTCAAATGAATCACCTATGACACAGTTCAACTGTTGTTAGCAAGATTTATTTCGGGATTGAGTTATAAATTTACTTGTCCTAGTTGTCAGGCTAGGTATGTTGGTTGCACTAGTCGATCATTCAAAATTTGAGTATTTGAGCACATCGGGAAAAGTTACAGATCCGGCCAGTTATTACAAAAGATGTCATTCTCTGCGATCCGAAATCACTCGCATGATAAGGATCATTTTTTCACAGAGAATGATTTCCAGATCATAGCCAAATTTAGGAGTCAAAGTGATACATTGATAGGTGGAAAATTATTAATTCAAAAACTCAATCCCGAAATAAATCTTGCTAACGACAGTTGAACTGTGTCATGGGTGGTTCATTTGAAGTTTATAGGTGGTTCAAAGCTTTACTTGTTTCTCATAATCTCTGTCCTCTGTCATTTTTATTCATCTTTGGTTCAGTGCATTGGTGACTTCTGTACTGACTGGTTGTTCTTGGGTTGGTTCCTTGTCATATATGGTAAGCCTGCTGATTATTTATATATAGATGTGTTTTTTGCTATGTATTTTTTTCGATTAGGGACTTATATAATTAATGGGTTGACTGAAGAAGTTTAATAAGGGCTAGTATATAGTCCATTCTTGATGATTTCGTTTGTTTGTGTATAATATTTTCAAAGAAGTACATTTTTTATTAGCGTTGTTGATATAAGTTGTTTACAATATTAACGTAAGGGTTTACTTATATAATTTTACTGAGGAGATACATTTTGTAGAATATAATTATAAAATTGTTTTACCTTGATATTTGATATTACTGATGTGCAACATTTAATATCAACTGTCAATTATAACTGTTTTCTTATAAATTGTCGTACACAATTAGTGGTGCTTATTTAGTATTTAAAGCATCTTGCTATTAATTTAGGATTTAGCGTCTATGTTAGACTTAGCTTTGCATAATTATATGAACTTGAGCTGAGGTTATGTTCTGTCAATGTTAAGGGGACCGACCGGTTAATTTAGGCTTAAAAAACTCGAAATCTTGAAAATACCAATAGGTGTTTACTCAACAAGAGTCAACATCCCTTCATAAGCCAGTGAAATGTTATTAGTGAAAACCCATTGGAAATCGTTTTTGTTTTTTATGTTTTCCAAACTTTTCCTGTAATTCTAAAAACGTTATATAGCGAACTTTGAAATTAACATGCTCAGTAACTACTGGTCGTACGAGGAGCATACCTATATAAATCGAATGAGCGTAAGCTACTCTACAACTTCCCATACGCTTTATCTTCTACTTTGCCATGTTCCTGCGTAAAATATTGTAAATCTAAAAAACAAAAGTAAAAATGTTCACCTAATTAGCTTAGACTTTCACCTGTTTTTCTCAGTACCTATATTGCCACACTATCGGATGTTATTCTACAGTTATTATTGGACCTATAGGAATGGTGTATATACCATTGGAAAGGTAATTAAAAACACTAAAAGGCCTATCAAGCCAATTTACTCTAGTAATTTAATTTTGTTCACAATATGTCGTCAAATTTGTAATTTTCTATAAATATATTCGCCTGAATCCGTAATCACGTAAATCGAACAAATACACAAGGTATATAAAATGTTTTTTTTATAGAAACTACAGACACACCTTTTGTGAGTTGTTTGATCACATAAAACATGTGCTATGGGTATTTCTGTAGGAGTTTATCATTTTCTGCAGTGCTATGATTTTCAAAGTTTTTTTACCTAAATTGCAAGAAAAAAGCAAAAATAAAAATAAATAAAAATAAAATGATCTAGTTTTATGGTCATATACACCTGTGCCAAATTTCATTTAAATTGAAAGTAAGACCTGGAAGTTTGTAATTAACCGGTCGGTCCCCTTAACACCTTACGAGCGGCCTAGGCGGTAATTTATATGTATCGCCCAGCGGGGTGTTTTTACCCTAAATAGGGTTGTTTACGTGATCATTTTCATGCCTAAATAAGACCCAGAGCGTAAAACAAGTATCTATCCCTGAAAGGGCATAAACAGAGCTTTCCAATGACACCCCAACCATCCTTGTACGACCGCTAGTTTTCTTGCAACGATCGCACAATACGAGTGCAAAAACCATGTAATTAGGTAGTTTCCCTACATAATTCCCTGTGTAGCGAGAGCGTGAGGGTGGAGGAGGGTGGGATTCATGTCAGTAGGTCCGCCGCGGTGGTCTGGAGCAGTCATACGCTTGCTACTCTCCTGCCACCACTTATCTCTCTCTCTCAGCAACATTACGTGGTGAAAATGGCACACGACATAAGTTGTGAACCGCCACTTAGTCCAAATTTCTTTCACACGACATAAGTTGCGCGCCGCCAATAATGGGTTAAGTTATTGTTTTCAGTCTTCAGTGTTTGCGTTGTTAATAATATAAGAGTTTTATTTGTATTAATTTAGAATTTACATATGAAATTTTCAATTTTGTGTACTTATTCAGTCATTATAGATAATTTGAATCAGTCCTTATTTCTAGCTTGTGATTGTTAAACGTTTTGTACTGAGTTGTTGTTTCTGCTGTGCTTATGTAGCTGCTGCAGGTTTTCGTACAAGGATTGTGTATTAGATAAGAATATTGTGTATTAGATAAGAATTATTTTGGAAATATAATATAGATTTCTGAATAATTAACAAAATTAAAAATTGAATGAATTACATTCGTGGTCCCATTGCTGTTGACTTTCTACAGGTATGTTTTCTTTTAATAGGGATCTTGGGTTTTCCTGATGATGGCTGCGAGACGTTTGCCGAAAATTTGAAAAATAAATAAATAAGATGGTTCCAACCGCCCTTTTCCTCCTTACCCTTCTACTATGGAAGCTAAGATGCCTTAGGTCATCAGCTGATGTTATTTTTACTATATATATATATATATATATATATATATATATATATATATACTGTTATATATATATATATAAATATATATATATATCCCTTTGAATACCAGCGACGGGTGTTATATTTTATTCTAGCTGTATTTAAACAATATTATTTAACTTAAGAAGGGTCTGTGGTAGTAAAGAGGGTTGGTTGAGATAGTTTGAAGTCCTATTGTTGCTAGAGGTCTATCCAAAGCTGAATAAAATCGTCTAACAGTTGCCAGAATATGATGAAAAGGACGTCCCTGGTACTGAAAGGGTTATATATATATATGCAAGATATATTGAGAGAGAAAGAGGGAGATGTTAAATCATAAGAGCCTGTGATCAAAATATTATGTAGTAAAACTAATTATGAAGTAAAACTCTCAGGGAAATTGAAACATTGGAACACTATAGTAAGGGCTCTGTCACACTATGCCGATTTAAGTGCCGACGCTCCACGACTTAAGGAGTGGCGATACAAGGGGGAGACTACTGCCGAGTATCGTGGGTGATAGAGGGGCGGGACGCCCACGGCGGGCAGTATGGACGGGCATGCCGCCTAACGGCAACTGGAAGGGGTCGAGCGGCAACCATGCAAGACCTAAGGAAGATAAATGACGCCGCTGGGGTGGCGTCATGCGCCGTAGCACGCAAACTGGTTGGCGACAATGCTCCTGACGAGCGGCACCTATAGGAGGTAGGGCGGCGATGGACAGCCACCGGCCTGTCACACTGGACTCCTACTCCGTCACACTTGATCCCGACCGAGGCAAACCGGTCCATCGGAGGCGACGTGTGTGTGTGTGTGGGGGGGGGGGAGGGGGTTAAGCTTGAGATCTAGGGAGGAAACTAAAAACATAATAAAAGGAGCCATAAATGAGCAAACAAATGCGCCCATCTCCCCTTAATTAAGTGTTATTTTTGTTTAGTAATTGGTAAAACAAGGCCATCTATAGTTAACCCTTTAAGTACCGATGACGTCTTTTTTGTTATAGTCTGGCAACTATTAGGTTATTGTATTACCGGTATGCTTACAAAGGGCCTGTAGCAATCACAAGACCTCCATTCCTCTCATTTATCTCTCTTAACTCCCACAGACCGTTCTTAAGCTGTATAAAATCGTTTAAGTATAGCAGAACTATGGCAAAACAGACGCCACCGCTATTAAAAGGGTTTATAGATAGTCACTCGTTGATGGGATCGGATTAACCTTTATTTAGCGGCGAGCAACATAAGTCGAGTTAAATAAAGCTGGACTATGTGGCGGCGCTCGACATAGGTCGAGTGGCAATTTCAGCACGTAATGTGGCTGAGAGAGAGAGACAAGTGGTGGCAGGAGACTAGCGAGCGTATGACTGCTCCAGACCACCGCGGCGAACCTACTGACACAAATCTCAGCTCCCTCCTCCCTCTCTCACTCGCTACATACTCAATTATGTACTGAAAGTACCGAATTACCTGCTTTTTGCACTCGCGTTGCACGGTTATTGCAAGAAAACTATCCATCATACAAGGATCGTTATGGTGTCATTCGAAAGCTATGTTTATGCCCTTTCAGGGATAGGTACTTGTTTTACGTTCTGGGTCTTATTTAGGCATGAAAATGATCACGTAAACAGCCCTATTTTGGCTAAAAACACCCCGCTGTGCGGTACACATAAATAAACCGCATAGGCCGCTCGTAAGGTGTTAAGGGGACAGTGGTTATTTTTGGGGTCTATTTATTTATATATTAATTTATTTTTTAGTTTCCTCGCTAGACCTCCATCAAGGTTAACACAAAAACACCCCCAAAACCATTTATCAACGATGTCCCGTGCGACGTTGCCAGGTCGCGGACTCACGGTATGCCCTCCCCATATGACGGCGCCTGGAAGTTACCGGGTCGCTGCCTGAAGGCGACCTACCTTATAAGCGGCGTCTGACGCAGACAGGCTGGCGCCCTTGTAACGTATGATGCATACCGGAAGACGCCCGCCGCCGCCAGCCTACCGTCCCCGTGCCGTCAATTTACTAGCCGCCGACTCAACTCATGAGAGTTGTGCAAGTCGAACTTTTCCTGAGGCCCCTGACGACCTCTCCCGACGGCTCTCTTGAGTAGGCGCCCACCCAGGTCGTGCGGCGATATAGGCAAAGACCTGCTCCCGACCCTTAAGTAGTGGAGCGTCGGCACATAAATCGGCATAGTGTGACAGAGCCTTAAGCTGTTAGTCTATCTTTAGGTCATTACAAGAAAGCAAGGAAAGCCGGAGGGTTAAATACCCCTCCTAAATCATCCGTGAGATGCTAACTAGAATATATATAACAAGAAGTGTTGCCATCTTACTGCTTTTTCCAATGTTTCCCTCGCCACATTTATTTTATCTACACACATTAAAGTTCCTGAACTACAATACATGTTTTTATTTTATTTGTATTTGTATGTTAACAAAAACTATATATTTATACAACTATAACTATTATGTACATTGAAATTTGTCTAAACATGCAAATATATTTATAATCATATATAAAACATCGAACAAATCAATACACTAAATAAAGATAGTACAATGCAATTCCTAAACATAATATTTAGTATTGTCGTCAACAAAAATAGCCTATACAAAGAATTAAAATATAACATAAATTTACGTACATAAACATTTTGAACTAATGGAAATATATACTGTATAGTAGTAATGATACAATGATGTGTGCTGTAATACAATACATATAAAGACAACAAATATATAAATATACAGTAAATACCGCAGCACAAGAGTACACAATACATAAACAAAAAAATGTACCTGACTAGCTAGCCTTACATTGCTATTTTACCTCACCCAAATGGTCAGAGGTCAACCCACAGATGTTCTAATTTACAGTCTGACGATCTGGTTAATAGCTTTGTAGTTCTATATGGGATGTAAATATTGAATTGTTGATTTGAGTGGATATATATATATTTACAAATTTGTTAAATGCTCGTGTACATAATTATATATGTAAATACATGAAATGTAAATTTGCTAAATTATAAATGCATTATTGTATACAAAAATGGGTTCCAAAGGAACAGTAAAGAGAATATAAATATTTACAGTACACATATTCTTGCTCACTGTCTATATCTCTCCAATAGTACGTCTCTTCCCAGTGCTATACATCTTACACACCTTCCTCCCACTGGAGTAATTAGGTGCTAAATATATTATGTCCACTCCATTAACCCATCTCCTATGTTCCTTACTCCACCAATTTACTTCTCTCTCGAGCACAATTAATGCAAACGTTTATCCATGAAAGTTTGCTTTTTCTCCCAAATGGTCAGTGCATTCACGTTTGTCTTTTCTAACCCTATATTTGTTTTTTCATAATCAACTGTGTATTTCTCAGTGGACAGTTATCAGATATTCCAATAGCTACCCTTCTCGGTAAATAATTCATATTTACATTCAACAATATATCTTCTCCTAACTTATATAATCAGCACATTGCTAACAATGGTCTCCGTTGGCAATGCTTATTAATATATTATTTTATATTTGTGTATCAATCATCTGTTTAACCAGGTGTCTTTCCTTTGCATGTTTATTGTAAATTCCCCTCTCACATTTACTCCAAAAATTCCGTATTTCTCACAGTTACCGACCATGTCGATTTTATTTGAATGCTCTAATATCAGAATGTTCCCATCTTCCCACACCTTAATTTTAATTGTATCTGTATCACACTTGAAATAACTTTGCGTTTGCTTCAAGCAATTATTAACACATTATTTTCAACCCTGTTTTGTTTTTTACCAGAACATCTATACTCCTATTAAAACCACTATTTCTACTCAATGTGATTACAACCACGAGGATAAAGCTACCCAGTCTGAATCTGGTAGTGATGGTCCTCTCTTGAGACCTCCCACCTTTACACTAAAGGTGGACCAGTGGTTTGTATCTAGTGAAACTCCCGGGGATGGATGTATAACCCATCGCTACCTTTTGCCAATGCCTCTGTTGGTGAAATTGGTAAAGTATAATAATATTTATCATTTGGCTGGCTACTGCATAACAACTTTAAGCATACACTTTGCAATTGAAATTCCATTGTTAAATGTAAGAACTACACCAAAGATATATTGCAATTATTTTTGGGTAAAGGAACATATACAGTATAAGTGAAAACTATAATATACACAGTATATACATTGTAAGTATTATTGTTCTGCAGAGTCATTACTACACCAGCTCCAACACCCGGGACAACACCAGCTCCAACTTTGACCAACCAAATAGCTGTAATCCGGACGGCTAACGCAGTGTCCCCTCCAAGCCAGCTTTCTTTATTCCCTGCCACCCCATTCTCTCTCGCACAAATAGGTACAGTTCCGAGCACATGAAACAGAGACGCCGCCTCAGCCCGTCTACTCAGTCACGGTGAACCTCTGGTGTATCCTTTCTGGCTGGAGAGTTATGATGGGGGAGAACGGGAGTGGAAGTAGGCGATGGTGGGAGGGTGATAGTTTGAGGAGTGGGGGTAGAAGTGTTAGCAAGGTAGGAAAGGAGGGTGTGATTGAGGGGCCGTCAAAGTTAAAGGTGGGAGCAGGGAGGTATTGGAATTCGTTGATAAGTGGCAAATATCCTATACGTAATGTGCTTAGATAAATAGTAATTATATAAGCATGATTTATGCTTTGCAAATATGTGGCAATTATTACATAATCGTCATACATTTGAGTTGATATTCATATTGCCGTGATATATAACTATAATATGTTTATTTTCAGCTAAAGATAAATTGTCATGTCATCTTCATTACTCAACTATTAAGAAGATTAAATAGCGAAATACGTTGTTAATTATGAGTACTTGGCATACTGTAGATGTGTATTAGTTTCAATTTTCACCATTAAGTATCGAGGAATCAGTTGCTAAGGGATTCAATTTACCGTCAGCTGAAATAAAACCGACTATAGGATAAACTACACCCAGATGTAGCAATTGTTTGTGTTACAATTATTATTATTATTATTATTATTATTATTATTATTATTGTTCTCGTTTTATGCCATAACATTTTCGGGCTTCCTTTAAGGGGAGATATCCACTTGAGATATTTTTTCTTGACCCCTTTCTCCCTCATGTTTAGCCCCATTGCTTTTGATATTATAAAACGTTTGCCCCCATTAGTTTAGCGATTTTAAGAACTTTCGCCCCATATTAAGACCTTTCGTGCAATTCAGGTGTCGATTTTATCCTGGCGAGCGATAGCGAGCCTGTAATTTAAGAAGAACCGGCCTTGGCCGGGACATTTTTCTACCGAAAAATGTACAAATTTATCTTGAAAGGGACTCAAGGGGGTGTAATTTTAAGCTTGATGGAGGTCTAGGGAACAAACTAAATACCTCCCCTTAAACCTCTAGGGAGGTGTATTTCGGTATGTTTGTATTGTGCTTGATAAATGAGTATGCTATAGTATACCCGTTCAAAATTAATTGTCATAATTTTGTTATAATATACCATTCAAGTTCAAACAGTAGTGGCAGCAATGGTCATTTTGCAATAGGATGCTTCAACAATTCCAGTAGCTACTAGTTGTTTTAATTAACTTCTGCAATATTTGCAACCTGTGATATGCTCTGGCATGTATTCATTAAAAGAGAACACATTACATGAATTATTGCAGTTTTAACCCTTTCACTAACATTACATAACTTTCATCATACTCTGATTACGATTAGACGGTTTTCTTTAGTTTATAATCTAACTATACGACTCAAATGGGTAAATACGATTTCAATAAACCCTCTTAGTAACATAGGTCCTTCCTAAATTGCAGAGAATCATCTAATTTTAGCCAGAATCAAAAGGTAAAAAGGCAACATGGTGCTGAAGGGGTCTCACACTGGTGCTTTCTCACTTGTCCTTCATCGAATCCATGATTTCCGTGGTCCTTCATCTCAACTGAATTCCGAACTCATTATATAAAGACGGAATGTATGGCTAAATGGTTATGTAATTAAGCAGCTATACTCTGATGTCATTGCATTTATTTACAATGATGGAATTTGGTGGCTTATTGCGTCAGGTACCGGCAGTAATATTTATAACCGGGGATCGAGTCTCTCATGGCATCGTTATTTTTGTATTTATTATATTATTTATTTGTTTTAGTTTTTACTTAGAATGGCATTATACGAAGTGAAATGATAGAATTTGTAGATAATGTGTTATTTTCATATAAATTACGTTTAAATTGTTTCGGGTTATTAAATGCAATAATGCTGTAGTTTAGGATATAAGTTAGGATTTGGTAATCTAGGTTAAGATATAAGATTAAGTTAGGCTAGTTAAATTAGGGTAGTTAGTGTAATAACATTAGATCTAAAATATTATAAGCTAGTCCACTGTAACCAAGACACATGTATTTTTATGAACTCGATATACTTTAACCTAGTTTAAATATGATAGGCTATCATGCATTACTTTAAAATTATCTGAATTAGAAATACAAAAATTATAAGTCGTCGTCCGAGGGGTTCGAACTCTTACACATTGAGTTTATGCCTGTTACGGTTACCACTGCGCTACTGATAATTGTTGATGCATTCTCGTTCATAATTATCTTACACGTGAGCTGCTACCTTCAATTCGTGTTGACTTATTTCATTGTATTGTCGGTCAAAATTGTCATAATTGCGTTAATATGGTATAAACTTGATGTTTTATTAGCGATTGCAAATCATTAATAATACACAGGGAATCTATTCTGGCTAAAGTTGGAGTAAATAAAACCGAGGAGCGAGTTCAGCGGCTATTGGTAGATACGACAGGATGAACAATAAATGGCATAACTATATTTGTTTTAGTTAGAAGGTGTGGTCAACTTAATTCTGACTGATCCACACGCTAATTTGTTTGACCCCATGCATATGACAGCAACGGCACATGACAGTGGGGTCTACTTCTTAAGGTGTATTGAGTAATTAATGAGGTAGAAAGTTTCATTACATAATTATAACTAATGAATATAAACAAATCTTCTATGATTACGGTATCACTTCGATACTTAGTGTTAACAATCCCGCCCAACACAAATTTTCAAAACCCGTACAGTTGATTACTCTGTTCTCCTTAACACCAATTCGCGTGAGTCTTGAAACAGTTGTTTGACAAATTTACTCCGATTATTTATGATAATGCTGAGGATTTAATTAACAGCCTTAGCTTATCAGATAATACAAAACGGAACACTTTAAGTTTAACTCCTAAATAATTAATTTGAGGTAAAGTGGGTTAACATTATGTAACCCCCTCCCCCCTCCTCCTCTTTCCACTTTATACAGAACCTGCTACCCTACCTCTCCTAGCCCAGCCACTCTCCTTTGCCTCCCTTCCTATCAAGGGACTGAGGTTCTCTACAATGGGCTCCAGTCCTGACGCTATACTTGACTTACAATGTCTATCTATCTATCTATTGCCTGACGCCGTGATCCCCGAAGGGGTGGCTTACAATGTGCTGGCTTAATTAATCCAATATGGTTAATACCCTCTTAACCTCTGAAGTGCGCATGGGGTAATTAGACACCTCTCCCTGTGCGCATGTATTTGAGGTGTTTCCGTCACTAAAATATTCATTGTACCATTAATAGCATTAATACTTATCCATATGCGCCTATTATGGGTTGATTATAAAGGTATTAACCTGAAACAACAATAAAACGAGTGAAAACAGCATTTGGATGGTCAAAATCGGAGATATAGCCCGCGAGTTGTATAATGTATGGGTGAGGCAAGCTGCTTTCCCGCCAATTTCACCCAAGGCCACTGAGACACAGTCGATCGATACTCTCTCTCTCTCTCTTGCATTCGCTTGCTATCAGTGATGACCACACCCTGCAACCGGATTTCTAATGTTAGCACGAAAATATACCTCAGAATAAGGGAATAACAGGGAAAATAGGTGATAACTGAAGGAGAGGAGAAAAGTGGGGAAGGATGGGAGGTAGAGGACTGAGATTTTGAATGGCCCAGGGGCCAAAAAAATAAAAAAAAATAAAAAAATAAAAATAAAAAAATATTGTTTTTTCGATGTCAAAAGTTGATTTTTTTTTTCTCTGACTCTTAACCCTTATTTAGCGGCGAGCAACATAAGTCGAGTTAAATAAAGCTGGACTATGTGGCGGCGCTCGACATAACTCGAGTGGCAATTTCAGCACGTAATGTGGCTGAGAGAGAGAGAAGTGGTGGCAGGAGACTAGCGAGCGTATGACTGCTCCAGACCACCGCGGCGAACCTACTGACACAAATCTCAGCTCCCTCCTCCCTCTCTCACTCGCTACATACTCAATTATGTACTGAAAGTACCGAATTACCTGCTTTTTGCACTCGCGTTGCACGGTTATTGCAAGAAAACTATCCATCATACAAGGATCGTTATGGTGTCATTCGAAAGCTCTGTTTATGCCCTTTCAGGGATAGGTACTTGTTTTACGTTCTGGGTCTTATTTAGGCATGAAAATGATCACGTAAACAGCCCTATTTTGGCTAAAAACACCCCGCTGTGCGGTACACATAAATAAACCGCATAGGCCGCTCGTAAGGTGTTAAGAGTCTCCCCGCAGTCTGCCGGGGGAACTCTTAAGAGTCTCCCCGCAGTTCCCGGGTTAAGTCCTTTTTAAACTAACTAACCCTTCCCAATACTTTGTCCCCCACCTGTCAAACTATTACCCCCACCACCATTGCCTCCATCCCTCCCCTTGTGCCCCATCGTAACACTTCAGCCAGAAACGATACACCAGGGATTATCCGTGGCCAAGGAGACAGGCTGGTACAGCGTCTCTGTTTCATATTATGCTCGGAACTGTACATCCAACCTCATGGCTTAAGACCAAGGACACTCATTGCTCAGCTGGCTGCTTACCTTCCTCCACACCTGCTACCTGCACAGGTAAAATACAGGATAACAGCAGGCCAGAGAGACAAGGCCATAAGGGCCATCCCAACCCCACCAAAGACACCGAGACCAGGAGGAACATACAAATTAGCAAGGATCAAGAGGAAAGATTCTTGAGCATGCTCACCACCTCTGATAAAATCAGCAACCCTTGTTTAGGAGATACCAACTTCAGCAACCTTTGGGCGGGCGGTAGCAATAGCGACAAACCTCAGCAATGGTTGGCAGGCCGCAACCTCATCCGGCAACCCCTGTGAGGCACACAGAGAGTTCAGCAATCCTTGCCCTCCATCAGAGTTTGGCAACCCCTGTGACCACTCTCAGCAACCCTTGCATGGCCAAAACCTTATTCGGCAACACCTGTGAGGCACCTAGAGATTCCAGCAACCCTTGCTCTCTTACCAAACCCAAGAATCAAAACCAGAAGAAGCCCAAGAGCAGAGTTCCCAAAGCCCGACAACGAGAAGATGAAACGAGGCCTTGACCTTCCTGATACACCTGGGAAATACATTTGATATTTCGGCCTAGGTACTTTGAGTCCCTATTTGTATATTAAAGAAGCCTCCCCATGATATTGCACGCTATTATAAAGTCATGCACATATTCGTTCACTAAAATGTTTTTTATTGTTTTTGTTTTTTTGCACGTAGATTGTAAAATTGTGTCATCTATAATGGAGGAAATTTCAAAGATTCAAAGTCTTGTTCAATGAATTTGTTATCCTTAATATATTAGTTATCATTTAATGGGCAATATGGTGACATATCTTCGGCTGCACGTTATTTCGTTCCGGAGCTACAACCTTCAGGCATACAACAGCAAAGGTATATTATGTACTGTCTATATATTTTATTTCTGGTGTTCATGTTCTCTTTACATATCTATACAGTACGTAACTTTGGCAGTCTTGCATACAATTTTAGACGTTGATTAATTTTCTTAAAGTTTTTGGCTTTTGGAAAAGAGTTTTATATTTAGAATATTCACCAGCTTTGTTCCTATAAGGGATTTATATTTGATAAGTTTTTGTTTTCACGTAAAACTATCATGTTTATTAAACGCTATGCAATTTTTAAAAGAATATCATACGAAACTTTCATATTTTGTTTACACAGTTATATTATTTTATGCATAATTCTGTATTTTACTGTTGAAATTTATGCATTAATTAAAGGATCGTTCGTGTAGACTTTACAGTTTAGGAAATATCAGTTTGCAAACTCTTTCGTAGTTGGGACTGCGTTTTATGGTTTTAGTGAATCATTGTTGCACGTTTTGAATTGAAATGACAGTTGAAGGAGTTTTGAGAGTCAATCCATCTACGTGTATATTCCAACTACTCCCTCTCGGGCATAGGCTGATAGCCTTTACACTCTACCGCTGAACACGGTGAGGCCCGTGAGGTCTTGCTCCAGTCTAGGGAGTGAGACATGCGAAGCTTCACGGCTCGAAGCAACTCCATCTCTGAAGCCGCCTCGCCTCTGCGCTTCACAGTCTCATCCCCCACACTCGGACCCTCACTCTCAGAACGCCACCTATTGAGCTATTAACTCACTAGGCATTGCCCCCCTGTAGCATATTTTTGAATATGGGAATATTCATACAATGCTATTTAATTAGGGAACAATGAGGGTATTTTTCTGGCATTTCGGTGTGCTGTGGTAATGCACTGATACTAGGTACAACACAAATTCCATCCCAATAATATCTTCCCATTGACATATTGGGATTCGAACCCGGGTCCATTGGATTTCCAGTTCAGTGGCAAAACCACTCCGCCACACCTCCCCTAATGTGTTCTACTCATTCAGTACTTACAGACCGTTTATTTAATAGCCTAATGCTTAGTGTACAGAATTTCAGTATCCTAGGTTCGAGTCCTTGGAGTACCACATGTATTCATTACTTTCATTGATATCACTAGTTAGGTTTATTTGTAAATTAATTGGTGGGTTGGTAAAAACAAATATGAATTAGTGATATAGACGGAACCTTCATACATTTCATTGTGCCCCTTTGGTGGATCGAATCTAGCCACTTTTGTTACAGTTAAGGACTGTATGAATTGGTTGTTTCGTATTCCCTAATACGTGTGGCTGCTATTGTATTTTTATTATTTTTTGTATACACATATGGTTATAGTTAAGACAAGTTGAACATAATTATTTTCTCGCTATTTTGTTTAATTTTGTTGTTGTTGTTTTATATATATTGTTTTTATGTTGGTTCACAGAGTATTTACATTTGTGTTATGTTTTGTTGATAATTTACGTCATGTTGACTTACTGATCAAATGTGCTCTTTTGAGTTTTCAACATATGAGTTCTTTCTACTACCACAAGTTGAAACCGTCTTTCTTGTACTGTAGATTTGTTGCATGAAAGAATGCGATCACCAATACATTTATATATATATATATACTGTATAATTTATATATATATTTATATATATATATATATATATATAGAGTATACACACATATATATATATATATACCGATATATATATATATATATATAATTTATATATATATTTTTTTTTTACATATGAGGTGTTTTTCTGCACCGAGCTTCATATCTAACATTTTGTAATTGTACGGAAGGATGGGTTATTTAATTTGGATGTTTGAATATCTGTGTTTGGGGCCATAGTTGACAAAAGATAATATCTATGGAAAAAAGAAGGGAGATTTTATTGGAATTATAATGGACATCACATATAGAAGAGGAAGATAATGCAGATTTATTTTTGGAAGACCTCGATAGCATTTTATACAGTGACAAATTAATCGAGATATATACTTTTGGTATTAATGTTGGTACTATTTTCAGTGGATAATACATATAGAAGAATAAAGATAAATATATTTAATGTAGAAAAGCCCTCCGCCAATCACTACGTTCCCTTTTACTTGCTTGCACCGTCAGCTGATTTTAACAGCTCACGGCTACAACATGTCACACCTTGCCCACCAGCCAATCAGCGGCCTCCATTGTCGGAGCGCGAAGCTGGACTTCTTACTTCACCTCAAAAGTCGCTCTCTTTCTCTTCCCGAGCAGTTCCTTCTGATTATCCACAAACTAATACCTCGGTGCCAGCCCTGTACTCCCGTAAGCCGCCAAAAGAGGTTTATAATCAGCTTCCTGGGACTTATTTTGAAGACAAAGGAGAGGAGGTGAAGGAAGCAAGAATTCAGGGCGAGCGTGCTACCGCGCGTGCCAGCCAGCCAATCATAGCGCGGGAGAGCGGGGGGCGTGTCTATAAAGGCTGCCGCGCACGGGCTACAGGGTTCACTCACCCCTCGGAACTCACCGGGTTACCACATTGCAACCCACTTGCTCTCTCTCGCCCGGGCACAAAGGGGAACCAGGAACCTACCTTTCCAGTTACCCTGCCCTCAACTAAAGCCACAACACAGACCACCCCTGACCTCTCCTCACTTTCGCCCGCTCAGAGGATGCACCATCAGTATCCTGCCGCCTGTCGTCACGTCGCTAGCCTGCACACAGACAGGCAAGCGCTTCAAGAGGGACGACAGAAGGTGGATGGAAGCGAGGATTTCCAGAAGAGCTACTGGCCAGCTCTGAGGTGGTAAATCACAGTTCCAGACACACACACCTGATCCAGCATACATGAATATATTTGTCTAAGGACCCATGTTGGGCCCGCATACGATAAAGGAAGAAAGAGAGATGTTGTTGACTAACCTGGTGGTTCCCATAAATATTGATATGTCCTTCTAGGACAAGACTAAAGGAAAAAGAATTTAGACTCCCCTGAATCCATAAAGATGATGATGTGTTATTAATTAGTTATTTTTGTTAGCAACGGCACCATGCCGAAAAATGTATTATATAGGATCTGATAGGAGAGATTAAAGATTAAAGAGTAAAGGTAAAGAGGGGAGGGAAAGAATAATTATTTTAGTAAATGAGGCAACCAATAAGATCAAGGGGGAAACAGTTGTTTAGTTGCCTGATAGATCAGCTATAGCTAGGGAAGGACACTAGTCCATATGAATCATTCATTAAGTTGTGTAAAAGGAAACTATTGAGAAGGACACTAGTCCAATGTTAAATACGGGATTATTAAGTTTAAAAGGGCCGCAGTATTCATAGAAATCGAGAGACTCCTAGAGGTAGTCTGGGAAAATTGTTAGGGGTGCCCGTATAACAAAGAATTCTTCAGAATTCATGTAAAGTAATATAATTGTGGAACTATTCCGTGTAGGCGTTTTGAGGCACGGTTCATCTTTTGTTAGAACGGTTAATGATTTAGGTGAAAGGTAAACATAGCGTGTTTGTAATGGGGTTACATGAGGGTAAATTCGGAAAGTGTCATTGAGGTAAAGATTGTAAACCTTATTGTGGAAGTATCTGGGTGGCGGAACACAATAGTGTCATTGAGGTAAAGATTGTAAACCTATATTGTTGAAGTAACTGGGTGACGGAACCCAATATTATATATGATAGGGAGCTTGTAATCTCAGTCGGTAATTTGTACGATTTTATATCATTGTTGAGGTACTGTGTAGTAACGACGGTTGTGTCAAAGGAGTAAATAGATTCTATGTGTTGAGGAAATAGATTATAATTATGTGTTATAGCCTTGGTCTTGAGAAAGGATACAGAAGGCTCAGTAAACGTGGGTAATTCTTATGAGTAGAAGAAAGAATATCACTTTTGTTTTAGTTAGGTAAAGAGCAAATGTTTCATTAGGCCCTGGTCTCCATAAAAGACACAGCAGGGCTCCGATTAAACTGTTTATGATTAATCACTAATAACGGGTCATAGGATCGAAGCCGACTTGAGTCAATACCTGAATAGCGGGAATTCAGTTAGGGAGTAACGGGAACTTTAGGGGTCCAGAGTGCAACCTATCGTGAATCGACGTAATATTCAATCCGTGTCTTGAACTCATCTCGGCCCGAGCCAAGAACCTCTTATTAGAGTAGTTAGGAAGTCTGTTAAATAAAATATACGAACTTCTAAATGACTGTCGATTTATCCCCCATATTAGTAGTAGCGTAACAGAATTTTAATTAAATACTACAATATTTATGGAGATTATTGTTGAAAGATGATACTTATGGATTAATAAGAAACATTTTTATGGTGAATTTTTGTAGATTGATTTCATATTAATAAGGTAATTTTCGTTGAATATGATAATTTTCGTTAAAAAAATATAATTTTCGCTAAAAATTAAAATGTGTATGACCGTGTGGGACACTGTTTTATGTTTTTGGAAATTTTTAATATGCCCGTCATTTACATGATTTGTGGCATTTTGGAAATCATTTTGTGAATAATTTTGAAAATCATTTGGAAATAGTTACATGATGATGAAATTTCGACGGCGATATGTTATGTGAATATGTGAATTGATATTCCCCGATATAATACATTTTACGTTATACTTAGGTTTATATATAGAAAGGCTAAAACTATTTGCATATAGGATTGAAGTAATACACTTGCAATGGAAAAAATAATATACATGTATATCAAGAGGTAACCGTACACGCTTTCTCAGTTCAAAGCCATCTCACAGTCGAAGCCGGCTCTCTTATGTTCCTGTGTCAGGTATAGTAAAACATTACACAAGCAATCTTTAGGTGATGCGGCCCATGGTTCACATGGGCCTCGGCGGTCGAGTGGTGAGTACGCTCACGTGTGAATCTGCTTGACCTGGGTTCATTCCCAGCCAAGGCGGACATTTAGTAGACGTTGTAGTATGTCCTAGCATGTTTCACATGCTTGCACCCAGTCGGAGGAAACCTCGACGACGTATACAGACTAATAACAAACATAACAAAGCCACTCCAACAGCTTCCTCTCTCTCCAACACCCCTTCTCCCCTATCTACACTCTTCAGAAAAATAGGAAAAGTAAAAAGTAGAATGTAGATACGAGGTGCCGTTGCAAAGGCTTATCCCTCAATACCTTCACCTGACCTGATGGGCCGAAAATTATCATGGAATCTTCCCTCACATTCCAGAGACTGAGACTTAGGGTGGAGAGAGGTAGACCACTTACTTGAGCATCAGACTTCAAGATGTCAAGTTCAGTTTTAGAGAACTCTATACTTCATACCTATGAAGATAGACTTACAGTAGGTGGTATACATCATTATTACAACTTATACTATTTTTTTTTTTTTTAAGAGACAATGAACGGAGGAAGGAAAAACACAGATAAAACAAAAAGGTCCATGTGCCTAAAGGCATCCTCCATTCATAAAATGTTTGTAACAACTGGATTTAAACATTTGTAGATTGTAAGTTTGTGGAAAGCAATTCGAGGGAAGTGAATTCCAAAGAGTAGTAGCTCTGGGGATAAATGAATTCTGATAAGCAGAAGTTCTGCATTGTGGAGGAGAAAGTGTAAATTCATGGGCGCTCTCAGCTGCCCTAGTTCTACGGGGAAAGATGTGGAGAGGCGGCACAATTGAAGCAAGTTCCTCGGAACAATTGCTGTAAAAATATCTGTAGAATAATGCAAGGGATGCAACGTTTCTTCGTATGGATAATGTAGGAAGGTCCTGTGTGATGCAGGGTTATTGATTAATCTAATAGCTTTATTTTGAATTTTGTCCAACTGCCTCAATGCAACCACTCCACTTCCACCCCACAGAGGTAAACAGTAATCCATCTGAGAACGCACATGACTTTTATATATTACGGCCAACTGCTCGTCAGTGAAGAATTCTCGAACTCTGTACAGGAGTCCCAGTTTTTTAGAGGCATTCTTAGCAATGCTTCTAACATAATGTGTCCAGCTCAAGTTAGTAGTTAATGTTACACCGAGAATGTCAATACTAGGGGAAGTGGGAATATTTACATAATTAAAAAATATATGGGAGTCAGTGAGATTCTGTCGGTTATAAAATTGTATGTACTTGGTTTTCTGTGCATTAACCTGACAAGCGCGATTTGACAGTAGGTGCTAGGGTAGTTATTTGTGCATTTCTAGCCCTGGATTCTGACAGAATTCGTTATATTTACAATATAAACCATTATTTGTTTTCGGTATGCTTTTATTTTACATATATGATGTATATATGAACCTTCAAGAGTGCTAAAATAAGTGGGAAAAGCATTTGGGTGGTGAAAAACGAAGATATTGGCCACCCGGTCATAATCTCAGGCGAGAGAGAGAGACAGGCAGCCTTCCCCTCTCGCTGTCTGGGAGTCAACTGAGGAGAGCGGGGCGGTGTGTGTCGGTGTCTGGGTGTTGCATAACGATCTTTTATGCAACCCACTTGTGCTACATTATCGCGGGAGAGAAAAATAACCGATAAATGATGATAATAAGAGGAAAAATAGGTGATAATTGAGGAGGGGAGGGAGGGGGGAATAAGGTGGGGAAGGAGGGGATGGGGGTGGGTGAGATTTACATGGATGAGTACTGGAGGGGAATTATCTCACCTAGAGACAAATTCCTTTGTTTTGATAGGCCCTTTTTTTTTATGGAAGTCTTTTTTTATGGTCCTGCTTCCGTGAGGCCTATCGCGTTCCCTATAGGAAGCCTTCCGTGAGGCCTATCGCGCTTGCCGGGTTAAAGGAAACTAAATTCTTTTGTCCCCATTCATTAATTCTAGAAAGGTCCTGGTTCAGAAAAATTGCAGTGTTTATTTTTGAATTTATAAGATCGGGTTGGGTGAAAGAATTGGTAAATGTGAAGGAACTGTGGAGTGTTGAGTCATCTGCGTAGGAATGTATTGGATTATGAGTGGTAGATATGAGATCATTGATATGAATGAGGAACAGAGTTGGGGCCGAAACTGATCCCTGGGGAACACCATCATTTATTGAGTGAAATTGAGAATAAAGGCCATCTACCATTACACATATTTTTCTGTTATGAAGATAAGAAGAAATTAGTGGAACTAATGATGCCAGGCCGTGTGTGACATCTTCGACAATAAGGATTGATGCCAAACTCTATCAAATGCCTTTGATATATCCAGTGCTATTGTATGTGTTTCACCATGTTGGTCTGTAGCTTGGTTGATTTGATGCGTAAGAAGGCAAAGAATGTCTGCAGTTGATCGACATCGTCTAAAACCATATTGCCTATCACTGATTAATTTATTATGTGATTATTTAATATAATTTCAAAGACTTTACCAAGATTGGAAGTTATAGCTATTGGTCTGTAGTTTGATGGATCTGATGAGGCACCTTTTTTAGGAACTGGATGGATGTTTGCTTCTTTCCAGGGTACTGGGAAGCATGAGGTATGAGTACACAGACGGAAAAATTTTGCCAATACAGGAGCGAGCACCAAGGAGCAATTCTTAAGTACTATTGGAGGAATTTCATCAGGACCAGGAGCCTTATCTACTGAGAGATTCTGCAAAATAGTTTTGACATGTCTGGTGTGGATCTTAAGTGAGGGAATTTCAGGCGAATTAAAATTAAGTACAGGGACATCTTGATTTATTTCATCTAAGGTTGAGTTGGTGGAGAAAATATCTGCAAGAAGGTTAGCTTTACCTCGTGGGTCCCTTACAAGATTGCCAGTCAGAGATTTTAATGGTGGAATGGATGAAGCAGTAGTGAAGTTTGATTTGAATGAGTTAAGAGTAGACCAAAATATTTTATTATCATTTGGTTTGTTCCTGCAAACAAGATCGTTCCTTTAATTCATATTGTTCCTGTATTCAAAGTTTGGGCATATCAAGTTATCTTCCTGAATAAATAATGGCTGGTATAACTCTTTCATTGTGGGGCTTTTGGCCCTAATTTAGCTTCATTCCCTGCACATCTTAATTCATAAGCAAGAGCCAGAACGTAATAAAATTATATATCCGTGAAAGTACAGTAATTAAACTTTAAAATTACATCTGTACGACGTCTGGTTGTTTTGCAACGATCTTACAAAGGTTGGCCAAAATCGTAATAAATTAACTGTTTTGAGCTGTTTTTCCTATATGAAACGCTGCAGTGAGGTAGCAGATGCCTGTAAGTTACGTCATTGCCGGCCCAGACTTGGTGGGCGACGGATAAAGGTGTTCGGCGCTGCCTGCAACCGCTTGACTTACTCCCAGGATACATAATAAGCGGATTTCGGTACCCGTCTGGTAATGGGAACCGTCAGGAAGGGTTTATCAAGTTTAATTTTCCCTACCTATAAATATTCAATCAAAAATGTTTATGGTAAGGAGATGGGGGCGGCGAAAGAATTATATCTACCCGAAATATCTACCACAAGCATCTACCTGAGTCTACAATCAACCAAGTACTACACATTTAATAACTACCAATAACCCACATCCTCCTAATCAGTCATAGTTATTAAGAGGGTTATTGAGAAGACCTATTTCCGGGTGGATGAGACTCGGCAGCCTTGGTTGGCAACCCTTATGTAGGGCAGACAACCTTATACAATTCCAGTTAGATAGGACTTGTCAGCTTTGATTGGCAACCCGTCTAGGGGAATATAACTTATATAAATTACCGAAGGGCGGCACGCTCATCAGTGCCACTTGCAGGTGGCGAACTCTACAATAGATACATATCAAGAAAACTTATTTATAATTGCACAGCTTCTACAGCTTACATCATCGTTGTCTTTCAAATCTGGTGGTAACGGTCCACCAGACTCTTGGTAGTGTAGTGTGTGTGATTGATAATGGTCCACCAGACTCTTGGTAGTGTAGTGTGTGTGGTTGATAATGGTCCACCAGACTCTTGGTAGTGTAGTGTTTGTGGTTGATAATGGTCCACCAGACTCTCGGTAGTGTAGTGTGTGTGTGGTTGATAATGGTCCACCAGACTCTTGGTAGTGTAGTGTTTGTGGTTGATAATGGTCCACCAGACTCTTGGTAGTGTAGTGTGTGTGTGTGTGGTTGATAATGATCCACCAGACTCTTGGTAGTGTAGTGTGTGTGGTTGATAATGGTCCACCAGACTCTTGGTAGTGTAGTGTTTGTGGTTGATAATGGTCCACCAGACGCTTGGTAGTGTAGTGTGTGTGTGGTTGATAATGGTCCACCAGACTCTTGGTAGTGTAGTGTTTGTGGTTGATAATGGTCCTCCAGACTCTTGGTAGTGTAGTGTGAGTGTGGTTGATAATGGTCCACCAGACTCTTGGTAGTGTAGTGTGTGTGGTAGATAATGGTCCACCAGACTCTTGGTAGTGTAGTGTGGTGTGTGTGGTTGATAATGGTCCACCAGACTCTTGGTAGTGTAGTGTGTGTGGTTGATAATGGTCCACCAGACTCTTGGTAGTGTAGTGCGTGTGGTTGATAATGGCCCACCAGACTCTTGGTAGTGTAGCGTGTGTGGTAGATAATGGTCCACCAGACTCTTGGTAGTGTAGTGTGAGTGGTAGATAGTGGTCCACCAGACTCTTGGTAGTGTAGTGTGTGTGTGGTTGATAATATCCATATGCTCAGGCCCAATCCCCATTTTGGGGGTAGCCGACTCAAGACAGAGCAAGAACAGGGAAAACACAAAAACAACATAAAACAAAAAATAAACACAGATAAAAAACACAAACTCACACACATCCAGGTCACCCAGGAGAAGACCCAGAGACCTGGGTTACCAAGGTCGCTCCAGCACTCCCCCGGCCCCTGACCACCCGGAGAGGTTCCGATCTCGGCAGGCAGACATGCAGCGGAGCCAAAGCCACAAGCCCTCCCACCACACTTCCAGGCACACCCTTCATATTAATCGTCCCCCCGGGCCAGGCGCCTGATGAACTATTATCTAGTCGAACTTGCGCCCGACCCCTTACTCCAAATGACCATGTGTTCACTCAACTATTCACAAACATTCTCCATTCACTCCTGTCCACCACCACTTCCCCTGCCTGATCTATAGTCATTCCTCTATCATCCAAAGCCTTTCTTACACAGTCTCTCCATCTCAATGGGGGTCTTCCTGCCCTTCTATCTCCCCTTGTACCTGATTCACATATTCTCTTTCTAAGCCTTTCATCTCCCATTCGTTCAACATGACCATACCAGCTCAGCACCCTTCTGTCCACTCTGGCTGACAAATGTTCCTGCTGCCCCACTCTCCTACGTATCTCTTCATGCCTCAATCTGTCTCTACGAGTAACTCCACACATACTCCTCAAGCAGCTCATCTCCATCACATCCAGCCCTCTTTTCTCCTTTTTCTTCAGAGCCCATGTCTCAGCCCCATACATCACTGTTGGCACAACAATTCTTTGATACAGTGCACTTTTTACTTTCACTCAGAGATTTCTCGTCTTCCACATACTTCCCATTGCTCCGAAAACCTTCCTTCCTTCACACACTCTCTGTTTTACCTCCACTTCCATACCTCCACTCCTGCTTATCGTTCCTCCTAGATATTTAAAACACTCTACTTGTTCCAATATTTCCCCATCCAGCCTCACATCTAGATTCACCCTATGCTCTCCCCTATTACACATGTTACGACTGGGGTTCAAATATATCAGGGCTCTTATTCATTGGACTAGTAATGGCATAAATGCTACAACGGAAAGCGCTAGCTCCACCCTCTGATGTATATTCCCAGTGAACAAAGAACACAAATACTCTACAGAGTTCTATATGCAATAATAGGCTATCAAACTCTCAATAAATGTGCGTCTACTCTAGGCTTATTGTTATGTGAAAACAGCCTATTACTACCTATAACCGAAGGTGCTTGGTTATGTATGCAAAGTAAGGTGGTAAGAGAAGTTACAGCTTACGTTACTTTAATCAATAAATGTCAGGCACTCCTGCATGAAAGAAAGTGCACTAAAGTCCTTCAACACTAACAAGGAATCTTCTTTAAATGTTAGATGCTCAAAGATGCTCGTATCGGAAATGGAACCCAAAAAGGCAGGCAGCGGAACAATGCTCGTGCAGGCTATGCACACAAAAAGGCAGAATATATAATGCCGTCGGAGCCAAGAATATCCTAAACACTACAACAATAATAATAATCGCCACGACAATGCAGTATTCCTATCAACAAAAAGAGCCTAAGTCGTTTGTGTCTCAATACATCAAACTAGCTGCGAAATGCTTGTGTAATAATAAATGGGTATGCATAAAAAAGAGTAATTAGGTTAATATACTTAATGTCTACTATGATTGATAAAGTCTAGCTAGAGTCAATGATACGAGATACTGGTGCGCATGGAATGCCGCATAGCCTAGTGCAAATCTCAAGTCTGTGCGTCAAATATTACGTTATAGGGAAGGGTAGCTCTCTTGAGAAACCTTAATACCGAAGTATTAAGCGTTCTCCTGGCGTACCTCAAAGACAAACAATCGGACTAGAACAGTGCAGAATGGTATAGGCAAAAAGCCCTCATTCGTGCATTGCTCCTCACTCTCAATGGCACACAGACTAGAATTTACTCAATCAACTCCAGAGTTCTCAGTATGTCGTGCAGCTTTTAACTAAAGCCAGCACCCATAGGAAAACAATACCTTATAATATCCAGACTCCCTAGTTCCTAGCCGTATCTAATCCAGCAGAACACTCATAATGATAGGAAGCGGCAATATGAAAGCCAACCAATGCTTCTTGATCCACTTATCTTAACAACTAACATACATGGGTGATATCAGACCTTAACTGCACAATCAATCTGGCCAGCATGAAGCTGATTTTGCAGAGTTGAACCAGAGGGGGTATAATATTAATAAAAAGGTGGTGAAAGATATGAAAAAAGGAGAGGGTAGGCAGAGGAAAAGAAAGAATTCGCAGCGTGCGGAGCGGGGACAGGTTAGCAAGGGCAAAAGATGGATGCCGTTCTAGAAACCAGAATCTGAGGGAGGAGAGTGGCGAGGAACTGTATATATACTCGCACTAGCTCGAGTGTTTGCTTGCGTGGGGGAAAAAAAAAAAAACTGGTTACAAGTTTCTCCTAGCCACTAGCAAGGGAAGCTAGTTAGCAATGGTAAAGGACCTCTCCCAACCAACCCCCACGAGGGCAGCCAGCTGTGACGTCATCGAGCGGGACAAAAAACACTGCTGTGCTCCCTCTCCACTCTGTTCTACTCCTCTCTCTTCATCTCTCCCAGATGCCCCATCATTACTAGTTAATGATCAATATATACTTTTACAATTAAATATATTAAAGCCTTGACAGGTGGTGAAAAACAAGAGCCTTTCTGGACTGCCCATGACACAAGCTTTCATATGAAATAAAGCACACTCTAATACATAAACTGTCGCCCCATCCACTGGCCCTGGGGGCGATCCTAGCGAGTCACTAGTAGGGAAACCCAAAGCCATGCGGTTCTAACGGAGTGGTTAACGTCCACACCCCCCCCAAGATTTTTTCCTCAGAGGCCCCAAGGCTCACAAAAATCTGATGGTTAGCACCCATGCTATATCTCCACTTCCCATCACCCAGCGTCAGTAAAATAGCTTGGCACAGTTCTTCAACAAAACATTTTTCCAAATTATAACCCTCCCCAACACCCTAGTTTAAATTCGATGTAGTTATTCTCCTCAAGAGCGAGCTTCTCTAGCCCCCTGCCTGTCTGAGAGGAGTGCAACTCATAATTACTGCTATAACATACTAACAAAAAATCAACTATCAAAGAAAGAGTTTTTATTTGATTTTTATGTTTTATATTTTGTTTTATTTCGGCTGCACTATAGCGGCAAGCCTAGTTTTTTCTTCTATACCAAACGCGCAACTCCTGCTTTACGACCCAATACGCTGGGCTAACAACCGCGAGCCAACAAGCACCAAGCGCAAAATACTATTCAAACTAAAGCAAGGGTGCGCTACCCTGTGTGTCAATCTACCCAGGATCCTATACCCTTGAACGACCATCTGCAACCACGTTGTCACAACCGGCAATATGGCGTATGTCCAGGTTATATACCAATAACCTTAGTGACCACCTGGTCCGCCCTCACTATTCCGATTGTGAAAACTGGTCCAAGAACTTGAGAGGGGTGATGATCTTTGTAAACTACAATGACCGAAACATATGCTGGAACACAGACATCGAAATCCCTCAGAGCAAGTACAACTTCAGCAGCTCCTCCTCGACAACATAGCAGCTCCCCTGGGCCGAATTGTCCTTCTTCCGAGCAGAAACTAACAGGGATGCTCCAGCCCATCATCGTCCCTTTTCCCACAATGACGGCACCAGCCCCCACACCACTAGCCTCCGTTGCTAGTTGGAAAGGTAGGCTAAAGTCAGGGGTTCCGTTTTTTGGACTTTAAAAGTCCTCTGTAGCCCAAACTATAAGTCCTAGGGAATTCTACTTGGTGCCAGTCGAGTTTTCGCGGCGAGCTGCTTCTAGATTTTGTCTTTGATTTTATTTTCGCCCAGCCATTCGCCCCGAATCGAAAAAATTTTTCTCAAAAACCGTGCCCCTGAGGATCGGTGAGTGCACAACATGTGTTTTCCTCCTCTAAACACCTTCTCACACTCAGGCGCCCATTTTTAAGAACTTCTTATCCTTCCAGTTATCCTCCACCTGAGCTGTTTTGAAAAAAACTGTCCCGGTCTCCTTCTCCACCTTGACTGCTAAACTTCATCACCGGCACAGTGAGAGGCTCAGGTTTGTGCCTCCCATACTCCCTTCATGGGATTAACATGACATAACTGCTTTGGCTTAGTCCTGTCTTGAGTGGCTACCAAGTAATCCAGGTCGGATAGCCTTCCTCCACCACCCTATAAGGACCCATCATACTGTCGCGGATAAGGGGTGACCTACAAGGGGCAGTCTGAATCAGCACCTCCTGCCCCACGTGGAAACTCCCTGAGTTCAACCTTGATGTCTTACCTGTCCTTCCTGAGGGCCTTCGAGCCTAGTCAAATTACGGCCAGCCAACTCCAGACTGCGCAACATCCGTTCTCGACTGTTGCGGAAACACCTTCTAGCATAGAACAAGGTTTTTCTGCGCCCTCCCATACTTTCTTCAACCATATGAAGCGGCCCTCTGACACGGTGTCCAAAGACGAGCT